>OY365820.1:16279198-16306698 GCA_959347315.1 Bimastos eiseni
TGTCTGTCTGTCTGTCTGTGTGTGCGTGTGTCTGTCTGTCTTCTAGCTATCGATGTCTGTCTTTGTATCTCTCTGTCTCTTTTCCTCTCTGTCTCTGTCTCTGTCTGTCTGTCTGTCTATCTATCTGTCTGTCTGTCTGTCTATCTGTCTGTCTGTCTGTCTTTCTTTCTAGCTATCGATGTCTGTCTCTGTATATGTCTCTCTCTCTCTGTCTCTCTCTCTGTGTCTACATGTATGTATATTTGTCTGATTGCCTATCTAACACTTGTGTTTGGTGCCTAACGTCTAGTGCATTTCCATTCTTATTAGCGGTGCATCCGAACCTGCGGCTGTAAGCTTACATGCATGTCTTGTTCCTTCTGCCTATCTCTGTTTGTTCGTCTGTCTGTATTTCAGTCTTAACATACGTATGCATCTTCCTCATACAACTTCGCACACCTGTCTTTCTCTCTCCCTCTGAAGGCACGTATGTCTGTCTGGTGATCAGTCTATCTCCTTGACTATCCTGTAGAATGACTGCCTGGATGTCTTTCTCGCTCTCTCTGTCATCCGTTCTCAACACAGAAGGCGACGCTGCAATTTCACGCAATTATACAGACGAAAAACACGGGAGACGACCTAATGTGACAGCTCGGCGTGACTTGAAAAGACAGCTACCGCCTGTAATAAGCGTAATCGGTTATTTGCAACGTAACCCAACTCTCGCCGCTCTCGTTGGATTCTAAACGATATATTTGAGCGAACATTTGTCTTAGTTGGCGGACTGTACCGCGAAACCTCATAGAAGATTAAAAGATCGGCGCCAGCGATGAAGATGAAAATCTGTCGTATAGAGTCGACGTTTATCTAGCCAACTCAATCAATGTCATCTTGGTCATACATCTATGGGATGACCAAATCAACCTGTTAATTATTCTGATAGTTATTAGATTCGCTTAATTCCCGACAATACGTGATGACAAAAAACCATTAGCGTCGCCCTCCTTCTTTATCACGGCTTGGGACTGGCGCTGTCAGAGTTCTAATTGTGGCGTAGTAGTGTGTCAGAGCTAATGCACCATTGAGTCCAGAATTATATTGAATGCCACCTTAGACATCTGTCAACTGACTGGACACGATGTTTAAGATTCTAATGCATGTCTTAAATTAAATTGCAGCCTATCTTTGGGTGCAATGATTTATAATCTCTTTGTCTGCTACTGTATATTCTGTTCCCTAATATTTACCACCATTTGCTCTTTAAGTGACACTATATAAATGTTTCATCTGAGATCCCTTTCTTGTGTTAATTCCTTCAGAACGTTCTTTTATTCGCCCTGTCTCGTTTCCCCTTTCTTCGGTCTCTCTTCGCCACACCTCCTTCTGCTTCCCCGCCTCTCAGCATGAGCTTATGGACCTGCTTACGGTTGATTTCCTCGCCCGCCAGACACCAGAGTATTAGAAGTTAGCAATTACAACTTCCGACTATTAGCCATTAATGCATAGCGTCTTTTTTAAAGGACTTGGTACTTGGCACAATATTAGAATGAAATTTACATGTGCCCTGTAACGCATATATAGCGTCCTTTTAAGGACACTTTTATTTTTCATTTCTTGACACGAACATTTTTCTTAGTTTAAGGACATATTAAAATAAATAGCACCGTGGAAAAATTCATGCATTAATGGGCTAACTTAGTGTTAGCTGCGGCCGTTGCTTAAAAACGTATATCTGTCGGATCGTGGAGTAGAAGTTAAACTGATACCTTAATGCGTTACTAATACCAATGCGTTAAACTAATGACACTACTTGCGCGGAACTATTTTTTAATTTCAAGATTCATTGGCAGCATGTTGCTTAGCACTAGTTTATGATCAAGAAATCAAAATATTTATTTATAATTCCCAGTTGTATAGACAATTCTCCTCGCCATATGTCTGTCCATCCATCCGTCCATGCTCCATTCCTTCTTCCACTCATCTTTGACCTATCCTCTTTCCATTTCTATAGCTCCTGGTCTTCCGCTCCTCTCCATCCAAGCACTGAACCTATTGAACTGAGGAGAAGCGCAACAAGTGTCCGCCGCAGCAGACAGTGTCTGTCTTTGAGTGGCATACTCATTAGGTGTCGGTCGATCGCAAGCAGTTGCTTTGTTCCAGGTCTTAATAATGAATGTCTCGCGGGTGGTCCGTTCCCTCCCCTCCGCATCACTCCCTCCTTCTCTCCATCCTTCCTCCTTATTCCACCTTCCATCACTATCTTCCAGCTGCTGATGCAGCGACCACGTAGTCTCTGCAGCTGCGCAAATTTATGCACGATGATCGGGTCTGAGCGGTCGACGCCTTAAGACCTGAGACGAGTGTTTACATCGCAGATGAAACTAAGTTTATTCCCATTGCATATCTAATCAAATCATATTTGCAGCCTTTCGTTGAGTGTTGTGTAATCTCTTGGCATCTACTGCTTATTCTGTTCCCTAATTTTTACCACCATTTGCTCTTTGAGTGACACTATATAAATGCTTAATCTGAGATCTCTTTCTTGTGTTAATTCCTTCAATCCGTATCGTATATGGAGCCAATGCATTTGAGATACATCAAAGACTCTGAACATCCATGCCACCTGTCAGCTGTCGACGGGCATCCATTGGTTGGACCCACCACTGGTTACTCTTTCTCCTTACTGTTCTCTGTTCAGTAACTGATGCTGAATATTCGTAAGAAATTATAGTTTACATCATTTATGCTGGCGCAGACAGCTCCTTTGCGTTGAGCTCTTGAAGGTGCGCTATATAAATTTTTGATTATAGTATATTAATGCTCAGGACCGGTTCCTTTATTCATATATCTGCTTAGGCACAAGCAGAGAGAGACAGTCAGTGAAACAGAGTGAGACAGACGGACAGGGGAGACAGAGAGACCCAGAAATAGACATAAAGAAAGACAGGGAGACACGCACACTCATAAAGAGCAAGAGTCTGGCATGAAAGTGGCGAACATAGAAGGTAGATATTTCCAGATGAGAGAAAACACGTTGCTTTCATAGTCGTCCAGTGTCTAATATTCAATCAAGTCACGACTAACAAGAACCCATATCTACAGGAACATCATCAAGACATATAAACCAACCAGCCGAGAGCTTAGTTAGTAGGCAACGGGATGCAATGAGAGAGGAAGACACGAATTATAATAGGGAGGGAAGCACCGAAACAAGGGGCAAAGAAAAGGGAGGTTAGTGTATGGAGGAAGAGAGGGATTATGAGAGTGACAGAGAGAGACAGACAGACAGACCGCGTGAGAGGGAGTGAGAGTGAAAAAAAGAGAGAAAGAGAAAGAGAGAGAGAGAAAGAAAGCAAGAGAGTGAGTGAGAGAGTGGTAGACAGCGAGATAGATTGAGGGACAGAGTAAGTGAGATACAGAGACTGAGGTGAGAGAAAGAAAGAGATAAAACACACACAGACAAAGAGAGAGACAGAGACAGAGGCGCGCACCCAAAGCACAGGGCAAGAGTTTCGTCATGAAAGGGGCGAACACAGGAGGTAGATAGTTCCAGATGAAAGAACCTCCAACTATGAATTAACGCCGACCAAAGACAAGACGTCTAGCTTACCACGCACAACATAGCTCTTCCTCCAATCCCTTCTTCGCATCCTCCGGTCCTCCACTACTTCTGCCCTACAGACAGACCTCGGTCATTTCCCTCTTCCCGAGTCATCAACGCATAGATAACGACATCCACTGAAGTCTTCGTCAATGGCTGCTATGTTCATCGGTCGTCTCCTATCATTTATCGCCATGCAGAGCACTATCCACGGCCATGTCGCGGAATTACAAAGCACAGGCAGCGGCGTAGACGCACTCGTGTAAGTAATGTGGACAAACACTTACTGTCTGATCCTGGTTTCAGTGTAAGTGCTATTTGTAATCGAAGACTCTTGCATTTCGCTCTGGTCGAATCTTCCCGGATTTCAATGTGCATGTGTCACCAATACTAACCCGAAGCTTATATAAACAATCCAGACATTTACTAAAAACTAGCCCAAGAGTGGCCGAGAGGAATTAACCAGAAATGACCAAAACTGACCTAATACAATCACGAAACTGACCCAAAACGAGCCGTAAACTGGCCCAAAACCAACCTGAGACTAGCCAGAAACTGACCCAACGCTAACCCCTAATTGACCAAAATCGACATGTAACTGGCCAGAACCTGACCCGAAACTTGATACTCATTGCTCAGCACACAACAGCTCCAGTTGTTTTCTAACTGCTTTTCCTGAGTATGGCCAGCCAGGGGCGTCAATCCTCCCTGAGTGATGGAGGCAAACCCCCGGTTCCCAGTGTTAAGAAGGCAAGTTATTCCCTTTAAGACTAAAAAGTATACCCCCTACATGAAATTGGAGGCATTTGCCTCCGGAGCCCCTATGTTGACGCCCCTGTGGCCAGCCACCCGAATTTTTATTTTCACCTATGCTTGTGCATCACACTATAAGCGAGAAACACAATTGGTTTCCTTTGTAGAGCAGGATTTGAATCCAGAAGAAACTACATGGATGATCCGTGATGATGGCCACTGATCCGATGTAGGGCTCACTCACATCAGGAAGTTGGAATTGCGCAACAGTTACCCTTCATCCTCGTCACCGATCACTACCGCCACGCTCTTCTACCGTTGAAATTCTCAGGTTCTGTACTGATATATGAAGTGAGAGCTCAGCTGGTCTTGCTGGGCATAGGACATTCCCTCTGAAAGAGTCGTCCACATAATTATGTTCAATTGATTCAGCTCAAAATACATCTTCTGTTTACATTGAATTCGTATCTGTTTTAAATCAGTGGCAGCTGGGAAAGACTCTGTATAATTTTGAAGAGTTTCAAATTAAATTGTCTAAATAACTGCGAAAATGATTATGTCTGTAATGATCATAGCCTTCAAATTTTTGCATTGCAAATATAACCAGTGGCTGATTGGTTAGAGCGGTCGGCCTGTAACACTCAGTGTGCGCTGAGTGAGCGGGTTCGACCCTCGTCCGAGGCGTCAGTCACTGTGTAGAGACCTTGAGCATGTCCTTCGCGCACCATTGCTCTGCAGTACAACTGCAATTGCGTCGTCGAGGCGTGTGTATGCACTTCGGAGCAAAAAGTGTTGGAAGAAGGTCGGTAACAAATTTCGGTAATAAATAAAAATAATTAAGGCAGATATACTTCAGTGCCAGATTGGTGAACACTTGAAATGAGATCATAGTTGGCTCGGTTGCTGCACTTAAGCTTAAGTCAACTTGGCTAAATTTTGAAGGCGAATGAGAAGACGATCTTTGACGAAGGTGGTGAAGATGATACAAAAGCATAGGAAAAAGAAGAATGGGATTTTATAGGAAGAGGAAAATGAAGAAGAAGAGGAAAAAGCGAGAGACGAATAGGACTGATATGAAAGCTGTATTCGGAGAAGATGCGATGAGGACGATGACAGAGGACAGGGGAGGATGAAGACAACGGAGGATGAAGACAACGGAGGATGAAGACAACGGAGGATGAAGACAACGGAGGATGAAGACAACGGAGGATGAAGACAACGGAGGATGAAGACAACGGAGGATGAAGACAACGGAGGATGAAGACAACGGAGGAGGAAGACAACGGAGGAGGAAGACAACGGAGGATGAAGACAACGGAGGATGAAGACAACGGAGGATGAAGACAACGGAGGATGAAGACAACGGAGGATGAAGACAACGGAGGATGAAGACAACGGAGGAGGAAGACAACGGAGGATGAAGACAACGGAGGATGAAGACAACGGAGGAGGAAGACAACGGAGGATGAAGACAACGGAGGATGAAGACAACGGAGGATGAAGACAACGGAGGAGGAAGACAACGGAGGATGAAGACAACGGAGGATGAAGACAACGGAGGATGAAGACAACGGAGGATGAAGACAACGGAGGATGAAGACAACGGAGGAGGAAGACAACGGAGGAGGAAGACTATGAAGGACGAGGATGACGGACGAGGCCGACATTGGAAATGGTTCTCACACAGAAGCAGTTCTTTTGAACCTATATAAATCTCTCTTATTTAATGCTATAATTATTAGAGCGCCTATAGATTCAATCTGGTGACCTGCCAAGCACGAATTTATTCTGCGATTGACTGTATAGAAATATTCTATTCCACGACCAACTGCATATATAGGCATCTACCACATAAAGCAATGTTTGGCTGGCATGGTCAGTGTGCTCTAGGCTTTTCATTGCAGGTTTTTGTATGGGCGGTTGGAGCCGCAATATTGCAGTGTCCACAAGCATAATGAGGCTCAAGGGATCGATATATGAGGAGGTCCGCAGAGTTAAGCGACGCAACGATTCATTATGATTAGAAATCGTCGAATGTCGAGTAGGTTGTTGAAAGTAATATCTGATGTCATGGACAACTTGCTGATTTATTTCATTGTTCTTAAAGCCTTTGCGGTCACGGACTCACTTCTGACTCACGTGGACCCACGTGGACTTATTTATACTCGCGCGGACACACCTAGGCTCACATGGACTCACATGGATTATGGACTCAAATTGACCCCCTTAAGCTCACATGGACTAAACCATATCCTCATATGAACTCACATAGACTCACATTGACCCATTTATACTCACATGGACTCAACTAGACTGATATGGACTCATATGGACTCGTACGGGCTAACATTGACTCATATGGACTCACTTGGACTCGCATTGACTCATATGAACTCATTTGGACTAATGAACTCACGTTGACGCATGTCTATCGCAACCAGAGAGGAGGAGCAACAGAAATTTGTAATCATTATCGTAATCGTAATTTCTCATTAATATAGCTACTCTTCAAGAGACGTGTTGTTTATCTTAGCCACCATCTTCCTGGTCTCCAGGGCCAAAAAACTTAGACGCACCTCTCACACACCCATAAAACACAGGTTATTTGCACATGCGGTCATGTATACTTTGTACGCGTCAGTGTTGTTTCAAAGTTCCTCAGCTTGATTGCCCGCATTTCGACCTGGCACCGAAAAGAAACAAGAGGATTGGCTATTGCCGACTTGATTTGGTATAGCGCTGGTGAATAAGCTGGTCTCCCTGACGTGGCTTTTGTGGGCGCTGAGAAATTTTCGAGGATTTACATTACATTCATTAGGAACATTATGCCAACCAGGTTAGTCAGTTATTTCACGAAGTGCTATCATTCTGTTGGAGGGTAGAGGTGTATTCAGAGTATACACAATGTACATGCATGTTTATTTCCATTATTGCATTTCATTTATTATAAACATGTTTATTTACATTAATGCATTTCATTTATTATAAACATGTTTATTTACATTAATGCATTTCATTTATTATAAACATGTTTATTTACATTATTGCATTTCATTTATTATAAACATGTTTATTTACATTATTGCATTTCATTTATTATAAACATGTTTATTTACATTAATGCATTTCATTTATTATAAACATGTTTATTTACATTATTGCATTTCATTTATTATAAACATGTTTATTTACATTATTGCATTTTATTTATTATAAACATGTTTATTTACATTATTGCATTTCATTTATTATAAACATGTTTATTTACATTATTGCATTTCATTTATAATACATATGTTTATTTACGTCATTGCATTGCATTTATTATAAACATGTTTATTTACATGTTTATGTATATCTAGAATCTGTGTGTGTCTGTCTCTCCGTTTATGCATTTGCACACTAATACAGCGTCAAAAGCGCCCCGACAATTGCGCCCCGACAAATGCGCCCCGACATATGCGTCAAAAAGCGACAGACAAAAGCGCCCGGACATTAGCGCCCCAAAACTATCTCGTGCCCTGTAGACACTCATGTCCATTATCGTTAGAGAGCGAATTAAATTGACTATTTTAATTTATTAGTAATAATTTAAATACAATGCATAGGCCTAATATGTGTGCATTATATTCTTGGTGAAATCACAGTTTGTGTGGAATGTTGGTGCGCAGAGTCCTTATCATGCACACAACAAGTTGAAGTAGAATCCGCATTGATGAAAATTATTCATTAGTAGGCGTAAATGGAAGTTGGATCGATGCAAATAATTGTGCTTAAATAGAAGATGGATTGATGAAAAGAAGTCTGTATGAACAAAAGCTGTATTGATAAAAGTATCAGCACAATAATTAAGCATATATAGAATTATGTGCATTATGTATTATTATAAATTATAGAATTGAATAGAATTATATGTGGAGAGCAATCGTCCCAGGGCGCATTTGTTGGGGCGCATTTGACGTGCGCATTTGTAGGAGCGCCTTTGTCCGGACACATTTGTCCGGGGCGCTTTGACGGTGTACCCTTTTACAGCTATTCGCTCGAAACCTTCGCGTTCGCTCGGGGAACACGACGGACACACAGTTGAGGGGTTGATGAACCCGCCGCCACCGTCTTCTTCCGCTCCAGGGCCAAAAACCTGTCTTTACCCGGGCGAACGCCGGGTGCCCCAGCTAGTCTTAAATAGCAGAAGATCACTATCAGACAAATTGGTCCTGATCACACGACCACGGTTACAAAGAAACCGCCCGAAAAAAGACCAAAGAAGGGGGGCTTGGTTCGTGTCACACATTGGAGGGTAATGAGTTCCGCAATAC
Organism: Bimastos eiseni; assembly: GCA_959347315.1. NCBI lineage: Eukaryota > Metazoa > Annelida > Clitellata > Crassiclitellata > Lumbricidae > Bimastos > Bimastos eiseni. Next base: position 16,287,848 of record OY365820.1, read on the forward strand.
GTTTTTGAATGTTGCGGCAATATTGCGATTGCTTATTATCTCTTTGCATTGCAGAGTATTTCATTAGCATATATCTACGTTGCAAGTAGTTGATTGCATCGACCAGAAAGTAAACACCGTACATGTATACGTGCCGACCACTGTCTACTCCCGTGCGCACAATGACAGGCAGACACACTAATGGAAACATATATGAAGAAACAGAGGCAGACAACAAGATCAAATTAGTCACATGCGCAGACAGAGAATCAGAGACAGAGGCAGAGACACAGGGATTTACAGAGGCAGAGATGAACGCACAGTTACAAGGAGCAAGAGATTGGTGTTGACAGACAGAGACAGAGACAGTCATAGATATAGAGACAGACAGACAGAGAGATACGAGGAACAGAAGATTGGTGTGGGTAGACGAAGGTCAGAGGGTGAAACGACAGAAGATCAGATCCAAAAAAGGCGCTTGAGTAACTTCAAAAGGGAGATGAAGTGGAACAGACGCACACAGAGAGGCATGCAGTGGAACTGAAGAAGACAGAGAGACGGAGAAGAACGCAGACACTGCGCAATATTGAGCTAAGAATGTGTTTTTTTTAAGGTCATTGACATTCATCGCCTTACCTCCGATGACGCCAACGATTTATTAAGATTAGACAGACGGAAAGACGGACAGACAGGCAGACAGACAGACAGACGGACAGACGGACAGACAGACAGACAAATACACGATACGTATAGACAGACAAATGCAGAGAGAGAGAGAGAAACACTAATAAATTGGTAAGAGATAGAAAGAAGAGGAAGAAATGAGATTCAACAGAACTGATATGAATTGAGATTAGTTTCCCAGTAGCTTTTAGTGCGTCCTATTCTAGAAAGTGTGAAAGATGCACAATGAGACCCACAGAAAAACAAATACTGAGGCAGATAGATTGACAGTCAGACGGACATCTCATAAATATAGTGTTAACAGATAAAGACTTTCTAACCGAGAGAGACAGAGAGAGACAAAGAGGGAGACAGAGAGAAATAGACAGATAGAGAAAGATACAGAGAGAGACAAAGACAGAGAGAGACGAAGATAGATGTAGAGAGCCAGAGACAGAGACAAAGAGACAGAAAAAGAGATGCAAAGTGCTACAGAGAGCTGCAAATATAGAGAGACAGACAGAGACAGAGACAGAGACAGAGACAGAGACAGAGACAGACAGAGACAGAGACAGAGACAGAGACAGAGACAGAGACAGAGACAGAGACAGAGACAGAGAGACAGAGAGACAGAGAGACAGAGAGACAGAGAGACAGAGAGACAGAGAGACAGAGAGACAGAGAGACAGAGAGACAGAGAGACAGAGAGACAGAGAGACAGAGAGACAGAGAGACAGAGAGACAGAGAGACAGAGAGACAGAGAGACAGAGAGACAGAGAGACAGAGAGACAGAGAGACAGAGAGACAGAGAGACAGAGAGACAGAGAGACAGAGAGACAGAGAGACAGAGAGACAGAGAGACAGAGAGACAGAGAGACAGAGAGACAGAGAGACAGAGAGACAGAGAGACAGAGAGACAGAGAGACAGAGAGACAGAGAGACAGAGAGACAGAGAGACAGAGAGACAGAGAGACAGAGAGACAGAGAGACAGAGAGACAGAGAGACAGAGAGACAGAGAGACAGAGAGACAGAGAGACAGAGAGACAGAGAGACAGAGAGACAGAGAGACAGAGAGACAGAGAGACAGAGAGACAGAGAGACAGAGAGACAGAGAGACAGAGAGACAGAGAGACAGAGAGACAGAGAGACAGAGAGACAGAGAGACAGAGAGACAGAGAGACAGAGAGACAGAGAGACAGAGAGACAGAGAGACAGAGAGACAGAGAGACAGAGAGACAGAGAGACAGAGAGACAGAGAGACAGAGAGACAGAGAGACAGAGAGACAGAGAGACAGAGAGACAGAGAGACAGAGAGACAGAGAGACAGAGAGACAGAGAGACAGAGAGACAGAGAGACAGAGAGACAGAGAGACAGAGAGACAGAGAGACAGAGAGACAGAGAGACAGAGAGACAGAGAGACAGAGAGACAGAGAGACAGAGAGACAGAGAGACAGAGAGACAGAGAGACAGAGAGACAGAGAGACAGAGAGACAGAGAGACAGAGAGACAGAGAGACAGAGAGACAGAGAGACAGAGAGACAGAGAGACAGAGAGACAGAGAGACAGAGAGACAGAGAGACAGAGAGACAGAGAGACAGAGAGACAGAGAGACAGAGAGACAGAGAGACAGAGAGACAGAGAGACAGAGAGACAGAGAGACAGAGAGACAGAGAGACAGAGAGACAGAGAGACAGAGAGACAGAGAGACAGAGAGACAGAGAGACAGAGAGACAGAGAGACAGAGAGACAGAGAGACAGAGAGACAGAGAGACAGAGAGACAGAGAGACAGAGAGACAGAGAGACAGAGAGACAGAGAGACAGAGAGACAGAGAGACAGAGAGACAGAGAGACAGAGAGACAGAGAGACAGAGAGACAGAGAGACAGAGAGACAGAGAGACAGAGAGACAGAGAGACAGAGAGACAGAGAGACAGAGAGACAGAGAGACAGAGAGACAGAGAGACAGAGAGACAGAGAGACAGAGAGACAGAGAGACAGAGAGACAGAGAGACAGAGAGACAGAGAGACAGAGAGACAGAGAGACAGAGAGACAGAGAGACAGAGAGACAGAGAGACAGAGAGACAGAGAGACAGAGAGACAGAGAGACAGAGAGACAGAGAGACAGAGAGACAGAGAGACAGAGAGACAGAGAGACGAGGAGACAGAGAGACGAGGAGACGAGGAGACAGAGAGACGAGGAGACGAGGAGACGAGGAGACGAGGAGACGAGGAGACGAGGAGACAGAGAGACAGAGAGACAGAGAGACAGAGAGACAGAGAGACGAGGAGACAGAGACAGAGACAGAGACGAGGAGAGAGAGACAGAGACAGAGACGAGGAGAGAGAGACAGAGACAGAGACGAGGAGAGAGAGACGAGGAGAGAGAGACGAGGAGAGAGAGACGAGGAGAGAGAGACGAGGAGAGAGAGACGAGGAGAGAGAGACGAGGAGAGAGAGACGAGGAGAGAGAGACGAGGAGAGAGAGACGAGGAGAGAGAGACGAGGAGAGAGAGACGAGGAGAGAGAGACGAGGAGAGAGAGACGAGGAGAGAGAGACGAGGAGAGAGAGACGAGGAGAGAGAGACGAGGAGAGAGAGACGAGGAGAGAGAGACGAGGAGAGAGAGACGAGGAGAGAGAGACGAGGAGAGAGAGACGAGGAGAGAGAGACGAGGAGAGAGAGACGAGGAGAGAGAGACGAGGAGAGAGAGACGAGGAGAGAGAGACGAGGAGAGAGAGACGAGGAGAGAGAGACGAGGAGAGAGAGACGAGGAGAGAGAGACGAGGAGAGAGAGACGAGGAGAGAGAGACGAGGAGAGAGAGACGAGGAGAGAGAGACGAGGAGAGAGAGACGAGGAGAGAGAGACGAGGAGAGAGAGACGAGGAGAGAGAGACGAGGAGAGAGAGACGAGGAGAGAGAGACAGAGGAGAGAGAGACGAGGAGAGAGAGACGAGGAGAGAGAGACGAGGAGAGAGAGACAGAGGAGAGAGAGACGAGGAGAGAGAGGACGGTGACGTCGGTGCGACGGTGAAAAGACTTTGACTATGTTTAATGTCGTTTGGACAGAACAGTCTGCAGCAGATTCGTAGTTGCTATAGACACATTTCTCGTTATTGTCGAAATTATTGTATTCGGACATTATCGTAAAGTAACTTCACGTACAAGAAGTTGATGACAGTAAATGAGAAAATGCAGTCGTGCTCTCTTTAATGATCAAGTGGTCGACCTTTCAACCATTATGAGATTGATTACTGTGAAAGACGATGACAATCAGCTTAGTAATAGATAGCCCTACATATACGCAAATCGCACGTGCATGCTCAGACCAACATATACATGCAGAATAAAAGTCATGCATACGTGCATATATACATGTATAGGCCTAGACTTACACGTAAATATTTACATGAAAAATTATATGCGCTTTCATGCCTTACGATTGCGAATGTAAAATACATGTATTATTTAACTGCGCTGAGGTTGGGAGCGCCTCTGATTAGTCACCTTGAAGAGGCGCTATACACAAATTCTCTCGTAATGAATGAATGAATGAATGAATGAATGAATGAATGTATAGGCAAACAAATAATAAGAATTGTGAATTCCAAACGAGTTAAAGCAAAAGTCCAAACAATAGTCTCAAAGAAGATAATAGATAACGACTTAACAGACGTACCTAAAAATTCAGACACATGCGTGTGTTTATTCATTGTATTGTATTTCCCTTAATGAGAACGTGTAGCTGATATAACGCAGACATTCACATAAGCAATTTCTTCATATTGAAAGCCACGTTGTCTGCAATATAAGAATTATAAGCTGCAATATTAGCCAGATTCGATATTGTCTTCACCAAGTAAATCTACATCAATCCAATTGAGCTTATTGAAGCCATATTGTCGACACCAAGCCTTGTTGTCTCCACGAACCCATTTTGTCTGCACTAAGCATATCGTCTGCACTAAGCCATATCGTCTGCACTAAGCCATATTGTCTGCACTAAGCCATTTTGTCTCCTCTAAGCCATATTGTCTTCACTAAGCCATTGTGTCTCCACCAAGCTATATTGCCTGCCATGGAAAGAGCAGGCAAATCGATAAACGGTCTCATTAACTTCACGTTCACTGCACACAGACGGATGCGAGATGTTAACTTTCATGGTCATCGGATTTTGATAATGATGTCGTTTGATGTAGGCTAATAGGTTTTAATTGGAGACTGACACTTGGCCAGATGCGATTCGCCTTTATCCGCCAGAAACTCTAGCTATATAATAAATGGTGACGTGAAGATGACGTAGTCACCACGTGTGGTGAGATGTCCCTCTTCTTTCCCAACTCAATTAGCCACTGTTTAGCGGGTTTCTTTTTTCAAACGATTAGCCAATTATAGGTATACTTTATTATTTACATCTGACGCATTTCTTAGTTTTGTCGTCATCATCCATAATTTTAAAAGACCTGTAGAATAGTCACTATGACATGAGGGTGATGTCTAGTATTGGTTCTACGTCTAAAGCGTGATAGCGTCACCTAATGGAGAAACGAGCTATAATGAGGAGTCTCTACCGGCCGGACAAGGCACCAAGCACCAGCTATTCACCCATGAGTACAGGAAGGAGACGGTGGCAATGATAGACTGCGTCTGAAGCTGACAATTTTCTCAGAGATTGCACTGGAAAGTTTCGATTGTAAGCGCATCGAATTGATGGCTATAGACGAATAGGGGAATAGGAGATACAGATACAGATACAACGGAGTAGATCTACAAGGGCACGAGGACGGACAGAGCTACTCAGATGAAATCGCCCGCCCACTGACAGATCTCTCTTCCCTTGAGGTTATGGATTTGACAAGGCTCCTGCACGCAAGTTAAACAGCGTCACGTTTTCCGGATATTGGGATCTTTCTGAACCGTCATCATTGGAAATGCTCTTCAAATATTGCTTGTAACGTTTTGATTCAAAAAAGAAATTCTATTGATTGATTGATTGATTGAGAGACCAAAGTTAGGTGGACATAATGGCGGTCATCTATAGTAGTGGCGTCTGTGACAACTCGTTTGATTCAATAAATGAAATTGCTATTGATTGATTGATTGACTGATTGACTGATTGATTGTCTGATCGACTGATTGACTGATTAATTGATTAATTGATCGATTGATCGATTGATCGATCGATCGATTGATTGATTGAGGTGCCAACGTAAGATGGATAATGGATATATATGGCCTAGTTACGTCCAGTGTTAGACCATTTGCGCAGTGAAAACCTAGAAGGCTGAAGGATGAGTGAAAGTGACATGGCGTTGCCTAAGAATGTCAAAATCACCCAAAACCTTAACGTCGGTGCCGGGAAAATCGGGAAGACATGTACACGTACCCACAATGCTCCTACACTTAGCAGCGGACCCAACCAGCGAAATGCATAGTCATACCCAAAGACCCTTAGAGCACATACAAGCGAACAGAGAGATAGAGACTGACAAATAGACAGATAGAGAGACAGAGACCGACAAAGACGTAGACACATAGACAGAGGGAGACACAGAGAGATTTAGGGACAGCGAGAGACAGAGATATACAGAGACACAGACACAGAGAGAGAGAGACAGAGACAGAGAGAGAGACAAAGACAGAGACAGAGCGATGAGGTTCGTCACATCAGTAACAATGCTATGAATTGAAATTCCAATCAATGTGTCTTCGTGACGAAGAAATGAACCTACTTGTCAGCGATGACTTCTGCGCTTCAACGAACGCAGCGAATCAAATGAGACTAACGTCTCTCACTTCATGCAATTCATGCACGCATCCATTCATTCGTCCCCCATCCTTCTCTATCGAGCCATCTATCCTGGACGATCCACCAATCCATTCAACCAATGTTCTCTTTGATTTTGTGGAGATAGTGTGCGCAAGAATTTTTTTTGTGCGACATTTTATAAATGGTTCAGACTTTTATGCGCATGTCTGAATGAGATATGATAGTTTAATTAAGATCGCATCTATGGTCTATGGTGATAAGTTCTCATAACCTAAGAAAATTCCCTTGTCTAAAGTGTGACTTAGAGCAGATGATGCATACAATAATAAGCCTATACTACATAATTTTTATTAGCTTTAAATTAATTTGCAAGTGTGCGCGCATATACGCACAGCTTAGAGGGAACACTGCTTTCAACCATCCATTCAATCACCCATATTGCTTCCAACCATCCATTCAACCATCCATCCATCTAACCATCCATTCAACCATCCATCCACTTATCTGTCAAACCACACACCACACTCTCCAAATAATTTTGTCCCATCCGAATGTCCATACTTCCATCCATCCTTTCTTCCATCCATCCTTTCTTCCATCCATCCTTTCTCCCATCCATCCTTTCTTCCATCCATCCTTTCTTCCATCCATCCTTTCTTCCATCCATCCATCCATGAATATACTATCCATTGATTTGTTCATCGTTCCGTCCATCTTATCCATTCATCCATTCATTCATCTAATGATCCATATATCCATCCATCAATTCATCCTTCTGTCCTTCCATCTATCTATTCATCCATCCATCCACTCGCCCATCTCTCCATTCTTTTATCCGCTAAGGATTTCCACTAAATATGAAAGAGCAGCATCAATTTGTCGCAGAGAAAACTTCATCAGTTCTTGCTGTTGAATCTCATCGTCGCTCTATTGACTGAAACTCAACTCCTATCGTCCAACTGCTTACTCTCCTCTGCCTTGAAATGCAACGATGCGTGGTGTTTACCCAAAGCCTGCGAAATCAGCGCCTTCTCCACGTTAGCATCGTATGAAGAGATGTCTTCATCAGCATTGAGATGTCTTCATCAGCATTGCTTCAGATTTGCATCCGTCACAGCTTGCACTCTGACAGTGCCAGTCCCAAGCCTGAATAAAGAAGGAGGTCGACGATAATGATCTTTGTTATCACAAAGAGTCGTTAAACTACTACGTACATTACAATATTCAATCGTGCACTGCTTCTGGCCGCTAACCAAAGTCAGCTCAAAATTGCACGCATCACCATGCGGAAGATCCTAGATGGATTACGATTACCTGCAGAAAAACAATCTACTCCAATTGTTCATTGTCACTACTAGTCTCACACATTCATCGAGCGCAACTATATCCAATGACTGATGGAGGTGAGCAATTGTGGGTGAAGGACTTGCTTGAGATCCCTGAACAGGCTCCAAACCGTGCTCTCAGCGCTCAGTGTGCGGTTGGCTTATGCGTGGCGTCACCTGTTGAAAGTGTCTGGTAGTGTTTCAAAGTATTTTCAGTACTGCTGAAAGTACTTAGGCCGACACATTATTTCCCTGCATTCACAACACCGAAGAACAGAAACTGCGCATAATGAACACAAAGGAATTGACTCTGTAAGCGGAAGAGGAGGATCCTGCTTAGGAAGATCCTGTAGGCGGAAATTGGTATTTCTTAGGGTCCACCACGGTTAATGACTGTACAACTACCATTATAATATAATAATATAATGCACTAATACATAATATTATTATGTACTAGTGCACTGTTATTATTACCGAAATTTGATACCGCCCGTCCTCCAACATTTTTTGCTCAGAAGTGCACACACACGCCTCGACGGCGCAATTGCAGTTGTACTGCAGAGCAATGGTGCGCGAAGGACTTTCTCAAGGTCCCAACACAGTCATTCCCCGGACGAGAGTCGAACCCGCTCGCTCAGCGCACACTGAATGTTACGGGCTGACCGCTCTAACCGATCAGCCACTGTGCCACACCATGGTTATGGTTAATAATAAAAAGTCGATTGATTGATTGACTAATTGATTGACTAATTGATTGACTGATTGATTGACTGATTGATTGATTGATTGATTGGCGTCAAATGTGACCACAATGGCCGAATTGTTAGAGCGTTGGCTTGGCAAAGCGGAGATTGTACAGGATCGAGTCTTCTCTGATGTGGTTACTGCGTACTGTGTAGACCTATGCGCGAGTCCTTAACTCACAATTGCTCATCGTCATCGGTATATGCTTAGTTATCAGTTATATTGACGCTTAATATATGCGTGATAATGACAATGGCCATTAATAACTGAAGTCAAAGTCTGTTGCGCTTTGCAGCAATCCTAACGTTCCCTTATCGCTGACTATAGAATTGATTTCCGAGCGATTGGATCAATCTCCGGAACCGCATTCTTGACACAGGGGAATCAATTACTGTTGAAAGAATCTGGTTAACGCAATTGAACGCCTCTTCACACGTTGTCCGATCAGGTTCAGAGCGACCAATTTCTTCTTCGAATTCTGGTCCACAATTGCTTAGTAGTTTCAGTTGATCGACATTAATTGTGTGATAACAGAGATCAGTAGCCCTCCTTATTTATTCAGTCTTGAGACTGACACTGTCGATTGTGAACGGTGACACAATTGCGGCTCTTGTCAACTCAATTTATGCCACTGATGATTACATCAACCAGACTTCAGAGTCGCTTATCACGCGTAGTCTTATTAAAATAGGAGCCGACTTGTAAATTGTACTTACAAATACATTGTAAATATAGACTTATGTCGGTACCCATAAGGACGCCTAGAAGTTAACACAATATCTATCAAACGTTTTGATAGATATCAGCTTAACCTAATCGTTAATTAATTTTTCTAATCATGTCACAATTTTTTGTGACGTGTTTTGACGTCAACCAGTGTCAGCTGTTTCAATAATCGTATGATCAATTATCCTATACTGGTTTCTAAAGCGGCCGCGTGGCTATAGCGACCACGTTGTTGCTGACCTAACTGAGCTTTTAAATGAATAAGTGATCTGGTGAAATTCATTTCCAACGGTGTACGTTTTAATGGGTGCCACAAACCGTCGTACTACTCCAAATTTAAACCTGTGAAATTATCGGTTTGCGAACCAAGATTCTCACACACAGACGAGCATGGGACGTGCGTTCCAACCGATGTAGCTAACGTGGCCAGAGTACGTATTGATTTTCTCGGATCTAAATCTAGTTTTGTCTAAGTGGAACGTTCTGACTAATTAAAACCGTAGCCAATGTAGACGACTTAATTGGCAATTGCGAAGACGAACATTAATTAATAATTGCACGGAACTTGTCTTGTTCACCGCAGCGTGATTTGATACGACCATGTAGTAAGCGCATTCGTTTCGTCTTAATACGTGATTGCAATTGCGTGCTAATATTGGATCGCCTCCTAATACAGACAGACAGACAGACAGACAGACAGACAGACAGATGGATGGTCGGACGCATGGACAAATGTGCAGACACAGACATACGAACAGACAGCAAACGAGCATGCAGACGGACAGAAGGACATATGGAGAGGCAGAAAGACGGACAGACGGGCTTACAGATGGACAGAGACACACATACAGACGGTCAGTCGAACAGACAGTCACACACGCTTATGTAGACACACATACAAAGACACAGACATACATCATCGAACAAGCGAATACAAGGAGATTAAATTATGGAACCAGAGAACAAATGACGAAGCAGAATGGTCTGTGAAGGGAACATACACGCACGGCGACAACTAATCATCTTTGATATGGAACGGTGTCACAAAAAACATCAGTAAGGCACTCAGAACTGTTCGCACCCTGACAATGCCAGTCCCAAGCCCGGATAAAGGATGAGGGTGACGATACTGATCTTTCTTATCACACAGTGTCGTTAAGCTGAAACTATTCAAGACGTGCACGTTATACATGCTTTGCTATTTACTCCGGATCACTTAATAGCTGATGGCCTTAAGAGCAAAGTCTGGCCTCTCATAGAACTCAATGTAACTATATCGCTCTCGAGATATTTGTTCTCGTCCATGCTCTAGATTAAGCTGGTTTCCTACGCTTGGCTTTCGAGTGGCGCTTTAGACGTTTGGAGCCTACGATTACGATTACGAATTTCACGATCGCACTTTGTAGCTAAGTGCGCGCGTGATTTACAAGTCCGAATTAAGCGCTCGAGGTATTCTAGCATTGCGTTCTTTTTAATTAGGCGCATTCAGAAGCTGCTTGGCATTTAAAAGTCAGTTTATAGATCGAGTTGACAAGTGTAGTAAATCAACATTGGCCTCGACATTGGCGTGCGAGAAAATTCTTACTGAGGAACATCCATTCACTTCACGGAATAGTTTCATTGATGCTGCCGGTTGCGTTCGCGAAGTCTGACAGCTAAGCGGCTTTGAGGCAATCTGTCTTTCAACCGATTTGACATGTCTGGCGAACGTCACCACAGCAGAGATGGATTACAAGACTTTTGACAGATCGTCATAAGGGATGACACGCAGCAAAGGAAGACCTTCCGATGGAAAAGTCGCAGACAGGTGCGTCCGTCTGTTGTTTGTATGTGTTGCCATGGTGAACGTTGACATATATGTCGTACGATATACTCTGTCGGCCGTATGAGCCAAAGAAGCGAGATATTACTGTTTTCACTCTGACGGTGCCAGTCTCAAGCCCTAATAAAGGAGGAGGGTGACGCTAATAGCCTAATGTTATCACAGTGTCGTTAAACTGAAAGTACTAAGTACTACTACCACTTCCCCTCCACCCCTATCTCCCTACTACTACTTCTACTACTACTTCTTCCACTTCCTCTACTACTGCTACTATTTTCCCTACTTCCCCTACTGTTGCTACTACTACTACTACTTTCCCTACTACTCCACCCCTCTACTTCCTACTACTACTAGATAATAAGGGACAAACAGGTATATGTCTGTGCGACAAATGTTGATTTAAACTTGTCTCAGTCATTTCCGAAATCTGTTTTACATGCAAATAGTAGAGTTATTTGGAGGATTTTTACTTGTGAAACTGAAGAAAATAGAGAGTGAGCTGGATAAAGAAGAGGAGCACTTGATGAGATATTACACGTGGTCGAAGTGAAAAGACTCCTGATAGAAACAGCCAGGAGAGCACCGAAGAAAGGATGAGGCATATTTTGAAGAGTGATTCCCTACTGAGAACAGCTAGGGTTTTTGTAAAAATATTATATTAAACAATATCAAAACCATTCAAAGGAACATGCAGGCCTACCTTAGAATACAAAAACGAACACAAAGACCACTTCCACTGTTAGTATGGTTGCTACTGTTAGGCTAGTGTTTTTATTGTTCTATTCTTGTTATTATTTTTGTTATTATTATTAGTATTGTAATTTTTATCATTGAAATTGGTATTATTGTTATCATTGCTATTATTGTTGTTATCGGTATTGTTATTGCCATTATTGCTATTGTTCTTATTATTGTTATAATCAATATTAATATTATGACTATTATTATTACTGTTATTGTTATTATTATTATTATTACTATGTTTATTGTTATCATTATTATCAATTTATTACCCCCACTATCTAATGACTAAGCATAGATCGTGAACGAACGTGCAGTAACATAGAAACCATCTCAGAAGTGATTTGAACCCGTACTACACACATTGCAATCGGTTACCGCATCTCACGTGTGTAGCATATAAAATTATTCTAAAACCAATCAATGTGCACCAGTTTTATAGATTTTGAAACAAAGTAACAACGACTCTACTGTTTCTCAATAGGTTAATCTTGAGCTGAGGCCAACAACCAGAGTGGAATGAGGAAATCATGTCTTCGACGCTTCAATTCATTCTGTCGTCTTCCTCTACGCCAACGTTGTCTGTTTTACCGGACCTCCTTCCTAGGTCCTCGACCTTGCCCTTGATCAAGACAACTTCATTCGCCAAGGATCTTGGACGAGGCGAGCCAAGACATCGCCGGAGGTTGAAGAAGACCAGAGAGGAACTGGATGAGGGTCCGATCGTTGCTGCGCCTCTTGAGGTCTTAGCGGAAGTTACTTGGACGTCGGAGGCAAGTCCTCTGAGTCGAAGTCTTGAGGAATTCTACGAGAGAGTGGTCAGAATCAACCGGATGGATTGGGACATTGCGCTGGTCAACACCGATAGTTTCCTGAATAAGGTATCTGTTGTGCTGACGAAACTCGCCAAGAGGAGTGGCCTCAAGCTCCTGGGTTTTGTTAAGACCGGAAGTCTCTTAGATGACACCTGTGTCCTTAGTCCAAACGACGTCGATGTTCTCGTCATGTTTCGTTGCGTTGACGTCACTTCCGTTTCTCCCGGCGCTGGGTATGCTGTCATTCCTCTGGACAGCCCTCAAGGAAAGGAAGAAGGACAGCAGGAAATGGGGAAGAGGGACAGATGGAAATTCGGACGATCCACGGACGGAAGATACCTTTCCTCGAAAGCAGTCACCCAGAGTCTCTACGACCTGCTGAAGAGCATCCTCTCAGAGATATCCCTCGATGTCCAGCTGAGGCCCTTACAGGTAGAAGACGGACCAGCCCAAATAACAGTCGTTTGGCGGAACCTAGCGATTCATCTGAGCCCAGCCTGTTGCTTGACCAGGGACCGTGACGAAGCCTATCTGGTGAGTCGGCCTTACCCGTTCGACGTCGATCCCGCTTCCGACATCCTTTGGAGACTCCAGTTTCCCGTTGGGGAATCCAAGATTCTCGCACACATCGAGAAGTCCGATCGAGGTGTTCGCCTGAAGGCCTTCAAGATCCTGAAGGCGATCGCTAAGCAGGAGGAAGGGCTTCAAGGTCTGACCTCCTACCACATCAAGACTCTTCTCCTGCGAGCTTTCGACCTTGAGGTGGACAAGGTCATACGTTGGCAGCGACCGACGACTGAATCTGTCTTCGTGGATCTCCTGACGGACCTTCGAGGCTGTCTCGACGCTGAGAGGCTCCAGCACTTCTACGAACCGAGGTTCAATCTCTTTGGAAATGTTCCGTCGAGGTTTCTGAGGAGGTGGAAAAAGGTCGTAGATGCTATGGTTGAGGATCACAGCTGCATCGTACGATGTCTGCGCAGAAGCCTTACTAAACACAGTCGGAAGCAATTCGGTGTAGCTAATCGTGTAGTCTTTAAGTAACTCAGACATTTGATACAGCGCCTTTCCAGCACTTCATACAATCGCTGTGACTTTCGTTTATTAAAATATGCATGTGCATACGTCATATGCACATATACGCGTGTTCCTGATTAGTGTGTGCACACTTTATTCCTCCGTGATCGTATAGGCTACGTGCTTGATTCTTGTCGTATGTACTTAACTTGAGTCGTACATGTGTGTACACACTAAATGCGTGTAAACATACCTAATACCTATGCTTTATTCTTATACTTAAGTCGTATACTTATTCATTTTATTTCCGAAATTTGATACCGCCCTTCTTCCAACAGCTTTTTGCTCAGAAGTGCATACACACGCCTCGACGGCGCAGTTGCAGTTGTACTGCAGAGCAATTGTGCGTAAAGGACTTGCTCAAGGTCCCAACACAGTCATTCCCCGGACGAGAGTCGAACCCGCTCGCTCAGCGTTCACTGAGCGTTACGGGCCGACCGCTCTAACCAATCGGCCACTGTGCTGACACTGTGCTCAATATCAGCCGCATGAGCTTCTTCCTTTTTATCCAGACAGTCGCGTTTTCTCATAGTATTTTATTTACATTTAGTTATTTCATTGGGACATATTATCATTGCACATTTCCATTGAGTAATTTCTTTGAGCAACGTCATTGACTTAGACACTGTTCCTGCTTGTGTACTGGGCAGCAATACAATGCAGGTATTATATCGATTAATTATGATTGTCAACGGATTTATACATAGACCTACCATCTGTCTACTGTTCACCGGTCGACTAGACCTCATTCTCTTCTCCATTTTCTCCCTTCAGCTCCATTCTTCATCTGCTTAGTCTTTGCATCTCCATTCTGATTCTCTGTCTGTCTGTCTGTCTGTCTGTCTCTCTCTCTCTTTCTTTCGCTTTCTCTCTATCTCTCTCTGTCTAACTAACTTTCTTTGTCTCTCTGTCTATTTATGCATGTATGTCTGTATGTCTGTCTTTCTCTCTCTCTCTCTCTCTCTCTCTCTCTCTCTCTCGCTCACTCTCTTTCTCTCTTTCTCTTTTTCTCTTTGTCCCTCTCTCTTTGTTGCCTTCATTGCCTTCTCCTATCTCTTTACGAAGTCTTTATCTATCTCCACAATCTATGCTCTTGCGTATTCTGAGTCTCACTCTATTGTGAATGCCTTTGTATATGTTTGTATGCCTAAGTATTAACTCGTTCCTTGCATCGTCTCCATCTCTCCCACTCTGCCTACATGCCCACCTCGTCCCGTCTAAGCGGCTTGTCCCGATCTTCCTGTATTTGTCGGCTGTATCTTAAGATAGCACAAGGCTCCTGCTGCAGCGATTTTCATCTCGCATCAAAATGGACGGAAGCAGAGATGAGCTGGAGTAATTCCTACAACCACCTAAACAGCCTGCAGACAAAAATGCTTATGAAAGGTTCACAACGTAGCCGCGAAACAAACATATTTTAACAAGCGTTTACTGTTTAGTCTCCTTCGCCTCCAGGATTTTTGTGGATCTATTTTAGTCCAGCGTTTCCTAAATGGTGGGTCGCGTGACCTGGCACCGAAGGAAAAATTCCGGGTCGTCTAAATCATTTTATTTAATATTTGATTTTATTAATTTTGATTGAACTAAATAAGCGAACGGATTATTGTGTGCACATTACTGTGTGTCAAACAGTCAGTCACTCCCCCGGCAATTAGCATGACCAAAACGTAAGAAATTTCTATGGGCATTCATATCGTTTTCAGTTAACCTAAATTGGGCCAGTAGAGGCGAATTGTTTTTCTTATCTGAACTTATAGAGAAAGTGCTATATGATCCGGATGTTTCAAGAAACCTATTCATAATTGTGGCTGGTTCAAAAATCTTTTGATGCTTTGTATTAATTATTAGTAAAATAATTAGTAAAAAAGACAAATTTTTCCCGATGTAGCTTTGTCAACGGCCCGTGGTCGCTGCAGCATGACTTCTAAAGGTGAGCATAATTGTTGCCATTATTATTATTCTCCAGCATTCAGGGTTACAGACACACAATGGCATCTGCGCGCAATCAACCCGTGTGAACGGGCCATAACACTTCCAAACTTGCGAGTTTATCTGGCGAAAAGTTTTCGAGCAGTCCGCTGGATGGACGGAAAGCGACGGACAGAGAGAGACAGACAGACAGACAGCGAGAAAGAATGAAAGAGAGAAGGAAAGAACGAAGGAGAGGGACCCGTTATGGACGGTGGCCGGTTATTTTCATCGATGCCGGCTCACGGCTCCCTTTTCACGGGAGCAGAGGCGCTTGTGTAGCAGGCAGGCCCGAAGCAGTCGTTCACCGGAAACCCTTCAGCTGACTGAGGCCATCAGAGTCGTTGTTCTGCGCTCAGCCGGGACCCGTTCGATTCGAGGAGATCTCCTCCTCTATCTCTCTGCTCTTGAGATTTGCGAGCGGAGTTTAACTAATCGTCGGTTGATTCTCTGCTTCTTCGTCTTCCTCTTCTTCAGTTGTTCTTTCTCTTCAGTGAATCGGAAGAATACCCACCGAAAAGATGGCGAACAACACAATGGATGCGATTAAGAAGAAGATGCAGGCGATGAAGAGCGAGAAGGATCAGGCCCTCGACAAGGCCGATCAACTCGAACAGAAGGTCGCCGAGCAGAAGGCCATCAACGAAAAGGTAGCCTCAACGGTCCAACCCTTCCTCCCTCCCTCCCTGCATGTCAGCATTTCCATTGGCGTTACCTTGGACCCAAGTGGGCTCTCTTGTGGGTTTACTTGGCCATGTAGGCAGGGCTTGTACCTTAACCACACGATTTGAAAACCTTATCCGTTATCCTACGTGTAAACCCATCGCATTCTCCTCACCTCAAACCTTACACATCATAGCAAATCAAGCATCATACGCAACTTATCCTAATTCTACCCATTATAAGCCTACGTCAATCATTATCCAGCCTTCAGCAACATTATTTGTGGTTAGTGTCAGCCTACCTTACACTTCTGAATGAGATCCCTATGTGAAGTTCAGAGCTGTACCCTGTACATAACTTTCACACTTGCTCTACCTTTGTACTCGATCATCAACAATTGCATTACTTCCCAATGTATAGCGGCATCCTCCCTTTTCTAAACTTGGGACTGGCGCTACTAGGGTTCAGGTAATGGAGGAGTTTGCACGTGTGGTCCACTAATGTAAAACTAATTGCAAGAGTAGTTTTCATGTTTTTTATGTGATTGGATATAATGTGATAGTTTGTATTAACTTGTGTTGCCTCGTTCGATCTAGGGTAAGTTGCATAACAAAGAAATTTAAACCGAAATCATACATATGTACAAGTAGCATGTAATGGTTACAATACAATAATACTTTGAGTTTACACCTTCAGTGATCCGACTGCATGGTGGCTAATTTTTTTTAATTAGTGACTTCTATTATAGCGCAGGAATCTAATGCAAAAGATATCAACCAAGGGCACACGAATAACAAAGCCATGATCAGATGGATATCCAGAAGAGGAATCTGTAAGACAGAGTGAGGCAGCCTTAATGGCAGCCAAGCAATTTGAAAGAGTTTTGGGCCCCATTAAGATTTCACATTCCTACTGTTTCCGAAAAGGTGCCCCCTTATAAACTGATTTGGTGAACAAAAAATAATTTTTGGCTTGACTTAGACAGGGCCGTATCGAGATATATAATTGCGCTCTGTGCGTAGCATCAATTTGGCGCTCCTCATTTTGAAAATAGTACATTTTATGGAATAACAAGCTCTGGACATAGACTTGACTTGAAAATGAAACGAGCATAAGCGACTTAGCAGAATACAGACATACAGAGATTGGTCTTCCAAAGATTCTTATTCCGGTTTGATTGATTCATGGTTAAATCGTCTGTTGAGACGTACCAGTACGAACAGATTTAAGTCAATCTGCAGATTGTGGCTTGCATGAGATATTTTGTCCATTTCACACTGGCACGGTCCACACGGTCTTAAGAGGCGTGGCGCCCAATCAAACGGGAAGGGCAATGATAGATATCTCACCCGATAAATTAACTTACATTTATTATTATTGCAGCAGTTTTATATAGCGCCTCTTCAAGATCTACTCAGAAGTGCTCCCAGCCCAACCACGGTCAAACAGGACAGTCTTAAGGCCAGAGAAAAACAGAGCAGATTGACCTATAGGTGTGAGACGCAATGTATGTTGAAAATAACAGAACAGGACTTGTGACTAACAACAACTTCGTCTCTTTTTAACATTTTTATGTTATAAATGTTCGTGGCTCTCGGTAGTTTATGTGAAAGGGACCGTCGAGGTAATGCCTGAGCTCGTACCTGTAGAGAGCCTATACTTAGGCTGATATTTAGGTTTATAGGCTACTTGTGCTCATACCTGTCCATAAACTTGGGCGTTTGCATAGCCTTATATTTGGGATTATATCTGAGCTCATTATTGTGCTCAAACTTAGGCTCATCTAATGAAACACACGTAACTAATGATAATCGTAATCTGAACATTTCTATAGCGGAGACATTATAGACATTATACGTGTGATGTTGTTAAGGGTTACTCCTGTTTCGTTCATGGTTCAACCAAATAATTCGTCATCCTCTGATGAATGAAAGAAGACCAGATTGATATATTTATATATTACCCTACCCCACATTGCTCACCTTGCCCTGTCTTACCATTCACTACTAAATTTACCTCACCCAATCTCAAAGTCATTCATTAGGCCTACTTTATCCTGCCATACTTTTCTGCCTCTTACCCTTTCCTGTTCATAAGCTGGCTCCAGCTACGTGGCTTTTGTGGGAGATGTAGAAATGTTGAGATTACGATTACGATACATACCTAGCTTACCCAACCTCACCTTCCCATACATACCCTTCACGCTCGTGAATAAGCTGATGCACTACGCTTAGCTCTGAACTGGCGCTATAGAAATGTGAAGTTTACAATTGCGAGTACGAGGTAAACATTGCTTATCCCAGCGTTTCCCAAACTGTGTTCCGGGGAACCATAGGATTCCGTGAGGTGAAGACAAGGGTTCCGCGGAATACCGTCAGAGTGAACAAATGGAAGCCTTTTGCTTAACATCTGTGTGGTATCACGATTAAATAATATAAGATTTTGGCATTTTACATAAAATATAATTCATAAAAAAAAATTTTTCACCGATATTTGTATTATTTCTTTGTTTCTGTTAATCTAATCGCATCCTAAACCTGTGATTGTCTGCATTCTCA
>OY365820.1:16311698-16370636 GCA_959347315.1 Bimastos eiseni
TTGTAATTAGCATTCAATTTATTTTCTATTTTCTATTCTGTCCAGCTAGATATTGGTCCACACCACTGTTCATCATATTATTTGTTTTTCCGGCAAATACTAAATTCTTGAGTACGCGTTCCACGGTCCGTGTGAGCCCACACACGCACAGCTCAGAGGAAACATACTGGATTGACCAGCTGAGTATGTTTCCGCCTACCGTCACAGAGAGAACACTTGGTTGAGCATCTGGGCCTATGGAGTCACGAGTCTCTGCATAAAATGCCTCGCATAATTAAGCACCTTACTAGAGTCGAAGCATGAATAAGATAAGAGAACGTCACAAAGCACCACACAAAGCGCAAGGCGAGAACTGCAGGGATTAACAGCAACAGGGTGAGTCCTTGCGGCGGTGCAGACGGAAGAGCGGCGGAGAGATGGAGGCCTTCCTCTGGCAGCAGCAGCAGCAGCAGCATCCTCCGTATCAGCAGCCGTTTCACCGATGACCGAGTAGTCTCGAGTTCTTGCCACCTGCCGCAGCAACACAGCGGGCGACTCCATCGCTGTCATTATTTATAGGATTCTCTCGTAGAGCCTGAGGCTGAGGCAGAGGATGCTGAAGGATGGAAAAGCTGCCCATGCAGACTCATAAAACAGCCAGCGCTGCTACGCTGCTCTACCTGTGGGTATATTTAGCATCCGCGGCCTGCAACTCGTCCATGCATGTAACTATTCGTATGTAGGCCTATGGTGTATACGTATCTATGCACCCAGATGTATGCATGCCTGTGTGCATGCAAATGTGCATATAAGTGTGTGTGTGTGTGTATATATATATATAGGCCTATGGTTACATTACAATACAATTGTATTTTGATATTGCCGTTCTTCCAATCAGTTCAGAAGTACACACACGCCTCGACGACGCAATGGCAGTTATAAGACTATTGCGCAGCAATAATTTTTATGTGCGCAGGACCTGCTCAAGGTTCCTGCACAGTAACTCTTCGGACGAGGGTTGAACCCACAGCCTCAACGTTACAGGTCGAACGCTCTAAATATTCGTACACCGTGTAATACACAGCTTAATAGTTTGTATTAACGAACACTAGGCCTACTTATTATAATTTGATACGGGGTCCACCTAAAGAAACCAACTCGGAGAATATTTCTGATCTTGATGAAAATAGAACTCATAATGTTAGGCTCCAGATCTCGACTCCATAATATTTACTAGGCCACAAGGACCCGCTAGTCAACAATTAAGCGATTAATGTAACTTATAACATATGGGGTGGTGGGCAGATTGTTGAGAGCAGTCGGCCCGTAACGCAGAGAGCACGGGTTCAATCTTAGTCCGAGCAGTCACTGTGTAGGGACCTTGAGCAAGTCTTTCGCGCACAATTGCTCTGCAACAACTGCAATTGCGCCATCGAGGCATGTGCACTTCTGAGCCAATTCTAGGAAGGGCATTATAAATTGCAGTTGTATTGAATAAGGCCTACTAATACATAAAGAGCACACTGTATAAAAATTGTTATGAATAAATCCAAGGAAAATTAAATATTGAAGACGTAGTTGTATGATGATTTACGAAACAATGAGTTTCAATTTATTTCTTGCTATGCGATGTTCGGAAACCAAAATCGTTGATCGCCCCTGGGTGGATTCGAACCACCAACCTTTCGGTTAACAGCCGAACGCGCTAACCGGTTGCGCCACAGAGGCCATCGATAGTTTCCTCTGGTATCTGTGTAGCAGTATTTTCTGTTCAACGACAATTGCGCAGCAATAATTTTTATGTGCGCAGGACCTGCTCAAGGTATCAGTTTAACGACACGGTGCGATAACAAAGATTATTCCTTCCTCATTTATCCGGGCTTGGGACTGGCGCTGTTAAAGTGCAAGCAATAGGGGATTGACTACTCCAACGACGCTATTCACAAGAAAGATTATTAGCATGTCCCACCTTCTTCATCTCGACTTTGAACTGACACCTCCTGGTGTAGTTCAATTATAGATTGTTGCGCACGTTTGATGAGTCTGATCCAGCGCTATATGAATTTGTCATTATGGTTGCAATTATTGATTACAACGAATATCTATGATATTCTTCGATGCCAGACCTCAAGTGGAAGGAGGAAGAGAGAAAGAGAGGGAGGGAGAGAGAGAGACAAACAGACATACAGACAGACAGAGAGACAGAGAGTGAGAGACAGACATAGACGGAGACAGTGACAGAGAGACAGAGAGAGAGTGAAAGACAGAGACAAAAAGAGATAGACAGACAGAGACAGACACACAAGATCGAGAGAGAGAGAATGAGAAAGAGAGACAGAGAGACAGAGAGACAGAGAGACAGACAGACAGACAGACAGACAGACAGACAGAGACTAGTGGCCTATCATCCTTGTTTTAAACCTGCCGTAGACTGGCGCGCAGCACCGTCTGGCGTGGCCATAGATCCAATTGCTAGCACGTGGAGGGACTATGGTCTCATCCCTTGTTTTAAAATGCTATACAAGAGAAAGAGCAGGCCTTCTGTACACGCGAAGTCTTGCTGAGGTGTTGGAAGATGAGCTGCTGTCGAAGTTCTTGTCGAAGCTTTTGCAGAATGGCCTAAATGCACGGAGTTCAGTGAAGTCGACATTTAAAATATTTTATGTAAGAGATTTGCTTTGTACTGACTTCACGAGCACAAAAGACCGGCAACCTCTTACCCAAGAGGCCTATATGCAGATCTCAATTTCTTAGGACTCAATTCCTCATTGGCACCTAAGCGTTCTGTAAAGTGTGATTGAATTATTTGCCTGTAGGGTCAACTCTTCCCTTCCAAGCTTCCAGCCATCCAGAAAAATGACGTGCCACACACACACACTCACACACCTCCAAACACTCACGCACATACATGCGCGTACACACATATGCATGAGAACAGTTACTGTGGGTGTTTGGTCTAATCTGATTTCGATACACTCCTTGACGATGCAAGAATTGTTATTTGCTGCTGGTGAATGCGTTGAGCGGTGGA
Organism: Bimastos eiseni; assembly: GCA_959347315.1. Classification (NCBI taxonomy): domain Eukaryota; kingdom Metazoa; phylum Annelida; class Clitellata; order Crassiclitellata; family Lumbricidae; genus Bimastos; species Bimastos eiseni. The sequence goes on from OY365820.1 coordinate 16,314,709, forward strand.
GCGTGACTGATTGTGATTGGTGATGCGTAAAGTAGACAGATATGTAAGGGAAATACGGACAATGGTGGAATTGCAAGGAAGAGAAGGAATGAGGAGAATAGTATTGAGGAATAGAGGAAAGAGACAGAGGAGAGGAGGAAGATGGATGTACAGAGTAGAATACTGTAGACCAAGCGTTGAAGAGGAAGAAGGAGGAGGAAAGGAAGAAGGAGGAGAGGAGGGAGGAGAAAAAATATGAGAAGGAAGGAGCAGAGAAAAAACAGGATGAGACGGAGAGGAATAACAGGAGAAAGAGGATGGTGGGAGGATGCGGAAGAGGAGAAGAGGAAGAGATGAAGAGGAAGGAGGAGGAGGAGGAGAATAAGGAGGAGGAGAGAGAGATACAGGAGAGAATGAAAAGGTAGATAGGAGATGTTATCATTTGTTAATGATAGCTATGTTGGTAATCTCTCTTCAGTTAACGGTTTGTCAGTTTGAAAATAATCTAAGATTATATTATTCAGTTATTAAGAAAAGACAAGGAGTAGAAGGAGAAGGGGAGAATGGAAGGATGATATAAGGGAAAATAAGGGTAGCAGAAGAGGAAGGAGGAAAAGGAAAGAAGAGGAGGATGGGAGGAAAAAGAGGAGCAGAAGAGGAGGACGAAAGGACGATGCGAAATAGGAGGCGAGGATGATGTATGGGGATGTGGGTAGAGTCATTTATGGAATCGTTTTTATGATACAAGTGACTGTCAGAACGGTACAGTCTTCTGTCACTGAGACAGCAAACAATGTAAGTTTTGTAGAGCATTTTGAGTAGTAGGCTTGAGGGGGTACAAGAACTGAAGGCAAAAGAAAAGAAGAGTGCGGAATTAAGGTCTTCATCTAGGGTCAAAATGCTTTACAAAACTTACATTGTTTGCTGCCTCAGTAACAGAAAACTCTGTACCGTTCTGGCAGAGTGATTTGTGTCGTCAAAACGATTCCATCAGACTGACGCTATTGTCTGTTTCCGGCTTTTGTCTCTGTCGTTGTGCAGCGCTTGTAAATAGGTTCTCTGAGCTAATTTCATATAATTATTGTATACCTATATTTGTATATATTTGCAAATATTTCATTTATTTAATTTATTTATTTTGTGTTTGTTTTATATCTTTGTTTATTATATCTTGTATTTGACGCTCACAATTTCACTCACAGTGGTTCTTCTCTAATCAAAGTAGGCCCATAATAAATTATTAATTGTAACTTGGCATTTACACGCAGCTCAAAGAGCAAAACAAATCAGTTAAATAAAATTTAGAACTATACAATAACATCAATTATCAAGACAATGCACAATAGTAAACACTCGATCCTTTTGTTCTTTTTCATTGTTGTCAGCAAGAGGAGGAGATCCAGAATCTGCAGAAGGCCATTCAGCACAAGGAAGGTGACCTTGACACAGCGCAAACCTCTCTGGCCGAAGCGACGACCAAACTGGAAAGCACGGAGAAACAACTGGGAGTTGTAAGCGCTCTATTTAAATCTCTTCTTATATTAGACCAAGCAGTAATATTTTGCACTTAGGGTAGGGAAAGATTTCAATAGTCACGTACGACATCATGCAGTTACAGACGTTGATTATCTACACAGACAGATACAGACAGACAGACGGAGAGACGGACGGACGGACATACAGACGGATGCGCATTCGTGAGGTTCTTAGATAAACAGAAGGACAGACAGAGAGACAAACAAACAGACAGGCAATAAATAGACAAACACACACTCATAAAAATACGTACAAATATTATATGCCTACGTGTACATAAATTAAAAATACATTTGTGCTGCTAAACTGTACTCACACGATGAATATAACATCAGACCTTTTACTACGTCGATTTCCGCGACTACCTCAACTATCACCTGGTCTTATCTGTGCTTCCTTGATACGCGTAGGCTGAGGCGGAAGTGGGAGCGATGACGAGGAGAATTGCTCTGCTGGAGGTTGACCTTGAACAGACCACCGCAAGGCTGTCATCGGTCTCCGGGAGACTGGAAGAAGCCTCGAAACACGCCGAAGAGAGCGAAAGGTCGGTCAACATTGATGATCTCACAAACACTCATTGATTACCTAAAGACCTACTATTTTGATGCTATTAAGCATTGCTCCTACTTACTTATTTCGTCTCGCCTTTTTATACAAGCAGTTGTCAGACACGTATACTTAGACTCTGAAAGTCATAGAAACCAGTCTTCTTCTTCATTATTATTAATTTTATTTTATCTGTAATTTATAGCGATTTATTACTCTTCGCTGGGTTCCAGCTGAGTGTTGTTAAAAGTGACCATTATTATTATTTATGCCCTGAGGTATACAGGATCCCTCAGGGACTTAAAGATTGCTATTTATGCAACTTGTCTGGAAATGGCCCTTCTCGTCGTTTATGTTATTATTATTATTATTATTATTATTATTATTATTATTATTATTATTATTATTATTATTATTATTATTATTATTATTATTATTATTATTATTATTATTATTATCATTTATTATTATTATTATTGCTCTTATAATTATTACTATCATCATCGTCGTCGTCGTCGTCGTCATCATCATCGCCATCGCCATCGCCACCGCCACCGCCGCCAACACCACCGCCACATCATCATTTTTATTATTATAATTATTATTATTATTGTTATCACGCATATATTAGGCGTTACTGCCCAATGACGGAGCACTAATCGATGTCGCTGGGAGCAAAGGACGTGCTTGATGTCTCTCCACAGTATTAAGCATCATAATAATGTGTGTTATCATTAGAGCATCATTGGTTTATTATTACAAGTTTATTGAATGTAGTCCAATCATCAATCGACGGCGGTTTAGGCCTACTACCCAACGTCAACGAACGGCTTGATTAAGTGGAGTATCAAACCCCTACTCTCCGCTCTATCCATTCAGATAGCATATCTTTGCATGGAATTCAGTTTCAATTCATTTTCTTTGGAGGAACCGTAAATCATTGGAGAGTCGCAGCTTGGCGGACGAGGAGAGAGTGACGTTCTTGGAAACACAGCTAAAGGAAGCAAAGTACATTGGAGAGGATGCAGACAAAAAGTACGACGAGGTAATTATTAATTACTCAATATTTTAATTATTTCTTCTTTGAACATTAGTTTAACCCTGTTCGTTCATTCCCTATTTCATTCATCACTAATGAAAATCTTTTTGACCATATCGGAATGTCCATGAGCTCATTAACTTTGTCGACAAAGTGCTTGATACGCATCATTTATTTTATCTCTGTTTTTCTTCGAGAGGTCGAGAGCACCTATGAGGAATCTCGTTTGAGGAGGAGCTATATAAATAATTTAACATGTTTACAAATGGAACCATATGGGCTCCATACAAGCCCCAGATATGAACGTGGGTGAAAATGTGGACATGGTAACCTCTACTAGTTGTACAGCGTATGTCTGCCGCTGTGACAGGGCTCTGCATATAATGCCACGTACTGGCACGTAGACTCACTCCAGATGGTGCCTCTTCTGGAGTGACCTGCGCCGTTCATGGTGGCGCCATTCATCTAAATCGCCTGTCATCTTAAGGTCACCAATTTGGCCTATGTTTATTTCTCGTCCTGGCCATGTTCGTGTAATTTTCATTGCCTCATCATTGCCCACCTGCGTGTGGTTCCGATGTGAATGGCAGAAAATTAACACTTTCTTTTTAAAATGTTATATATCTTTAAACTTTTATATAAATAGTGTGCTTTTTTGTTTATATGAATTTTCATTTTGACAGCGATAATTCTTTTCCAATAAACAAAAATACAATGGCATTAGTCTGAATTGCTGAAACATAGGAGCTAATTGATTGAACGCTATTGAGCGTTAATCTCATTATACGATCTCGTGTTCTTACTTTACAGTCAGCTCGTAAACTGGCGATCGCTGAAGTGACATTGGAGACCATTGAAGGACGTCTGGAAGCAACCGAGGGGTGAGCAAGCAAAATCTGCTTAACCATTTCCAATTCCAGCTACGCTGAAACTCCAGTTGGCATTGCTATAACCAGGACCGCACCGAGGGGGACCAGAGAGACGTGGCCCGGGGCGCAAATGAGGAAAGGGTGCAAATTTGAGGATGGAATAACTTATTATTCCATAAAATGCACTATTTTCTAAATGTGGGGGCGCCAGATTGATGTTAGGCACAGGACGCAATTATAGCTCGTTAGTGCCCTGACTATAACAGTGGTTGAATTCACAATGAGGGAGATAGCATTTGCATTCTTAATGGTCGGCTTTACCGTAACCGTACAATTGTAATTGGAAACATCTGTCGCGCTGGTATCTAGAGCATAATGTATCGACTGATGGCACTCCAGAACTAATCAGTAATAAGGTCAATCGCCAGAAGAAGATAGAGGGAAGGAGCTAAATAATTAATTTAACATTTTTATTAAACGTTTGCATGTTGCAAAACCACTGTCTTTGAAAAGTGGTTTAGCAACATGTAGACGTTCAGTTTACATAGCTGAGAACGCAAAATGCAAGCCACGGTTCAACAGAGGTAATTAGTTTACTTACCTTGTCATTATCATTAACATGAATTAGGCTACCGCAATGGACTCCATCAGCCAGTCTGAGAATGTGCAGCTGGCGAATGGGCGAAGGACCGCATGCGTACTCCCTGAGCCTATCTATAGGCTGAAGTATTAGGGCTAGGGTTAGGGCTAACCCAGTGCTAATCTAGGGTTAAGGCTAAACCAGATCTATAGATCTGCAGTTAGCTGCATTGGTTAAAGCTAGCGTCCTATACACCATTGTGCAGGGTTAAAGTCGGCCACTCTCGAATGTTTCTCCCGTGGGTATCCTATCAAATGGGCGACTTCAAAAGGGGGGGCAATCAAAAGGCGCGTGTTTAAAAGGGCGACGATCAAATGAACGCGCAAACAAAAGAGCGACAATCGAACAAATTGTTAAAACAACACAATTCTTTATAAGAGGTAAATGAATATTAGCACATACGAACAGTAGTACATTATTAGGACAAATGCTCAGTTAATTGTAACGAATTTATGTGAATTAACTAATTTATTTCATAGTCTAAATCGATTTAAGTTCAACAAATGACTTATTCAAATGTTCAAGTGAAGATTATGTGCGATTCCTCTCATGGTAGCCGATCGGTTAGAGCGGTTAGCCCGCAACGTTCAGTGTGCGCTGATTGAGTGGGTGCAACCCTCGTCCTGGGAGTCACTGTGTAGGGACTTTGAGCAAGTCCTTCGCACACAATGCTCTGCAGTACAACTGCAGTTGCGTCGTCGAGACGTGTGCACCGCTTTCGAGCACGACTTGTCGTGATCAATTGTGTTATAAATGCCGAGTTGTATTGTATTATAGATTGTCCATTCGCATCGATTGGAAAACTTGTCGTCCTCGTCTTCCGATCCACGCATCCTCGAAATAATTCAAGAGATCCTGCAAACCTTAATTCCGCGTTCATTTGGAGAAATCGGAATCCACCAACACCTAGAACGTACGTTGCAATTACGTCGCTCGACGGAACGAATGCGAGCGACCTAATTGCAACGTACGTTCTAGGTGGCGAATAGGAAGAGCGATTTCGGGCTCCCCTATTTAGGCCTACCTAAGGGCCCGTCCACATATTACGTACGCAGGGAGGGGGAGGAGGCTTTAAAATTTCGGCCATTTTGCGTACGGGTGCGTATGTTGGGGGTCCCTAAAATATGTACGTACGCAAATATAATTGTCTAATTATGACGCTCACAATACCGAATATGAAAATCAGAACTGTAAACCTAATCACAGACTGTTCCTGCTTAATCAATTTTATGTAGCATTAAAACGGTTTCAAATGCAAGTGTTGAACGTTAGTGTTTTATTTGTTCATAACAGTTACATTTAAGCTGTTAAATATGATGCTTAACAAAACTAAATAGCCAGAGGTAAAATCAATGTCTTATAGATGTTTTTAGCTATTTGACCTTTTCAATGGGGGCTGGGGGTAGAGCTCAAATGTACGTACGCATGGGGGGAGAGGGGTCGACGAAATGAACGCGTTGCAACAGAGGGAGGGGTCCGAAAATCCGATTTTTTGCGCTCGTAATATGTGGATGGGCCCTAACGCTTAGCAAGACCGCTGACTTGTTGGAATATGCGCCAAATGCGCTGACTCAGGTGAAAGAGCCATCCTTGTTGCTGGACATTTGGGAAGACTCGACGACAAGCTAAGAGCGCAGCGCATTCTCAAAAGCTTGACCGATTGTGGCTTACATGTTTGTTTGTCCCGATTGTCGCCTTTTCGACTGTCGCCCTTTTGTCGCCCCTTTGTTTGCTCGGTCTTCTGATCGTCGCCCATTTAAACATGCGCTTTATTGATTGTCGCCCAACTCCTCCACTGTTTGGACTTTGACAGTGCCAGTCCCAAGCCTGGAGAAAGGAAGAGGGCGACAACAAATCATCTTCGATATGGAACGGTTTCGTTAAAAAATCAACAGCAAAAATTTGTTGCCCTTTCGAAGTCACCCTTTTAAACTCATCCACTGCAGTACCAGTGCCAGTCCCAAGCCTGAATATAGGAGGAGGGCGACGCTAATGATCTTTGTTATCACACAGTGTCGTTAAACTGCCACTACCACCAAGTCGCCCTTTTGATAGCAAACCTCTTCCGTGGCCCACCATTTGACCTAATACGTATTTGCAATTTTTCCATGACTACTGACTGACACCCTATACTGTCTTTATAGGAATATTTCTGAACTTGAAGAGCAGCTGAGATCAATTGGTGAAAACATGAAATCGCTTGAAGCCAGTGAACAAGAGGTTAGTCCAAGTAATTCTATTCACCATTGGCACCATTACTCTATTGAGCAAACGGTATTGCTATTACAATAGTCACACAGTCATTATAATACTAGTACTCTAGATAATATTAATTATTAATATTAATATTAATTGGTTCATTGTGTGACTGTTGTGATTAATACTACAGTCGGCATATATAGGTCCACTTTTGGCTCAGTGTGGTGCCTTTGTTCCTGTGGTTCTTCACGCGATGTCTTTTTTACGCCAACTAGATAGGAATCCATTTAGTTCTGTTCTACGTGTGTGCGTGGGCCTGGCATTGGTGACTCCTAGTCTTCTGTGCATTGTTCGTTAAATGTCGGTTCCCGCTGACATTTAGCATCGCATAGGCTTGCAGAGAGAAATGGCGTTATAATAAATTCTCAACTGTAACTATATATTGAATAGGCCTACAGAAGAGGTGGCCTTCCAGAACATGGACCGCTGACCCGGAGATGAAAGGTCAACCTCAGTCCATCAGAATCTTACCCGACAGCAACGTTATTTGAAACCATTGGCACCATTACACTTGCGTAGTTAATGAAGAATTGCGCCCACATATCTACCATTCTCGCAGGGAGGGAGCAATTATTGGTCCTATAAACGGATGTCTCTCTGCAATTGTAGTAGCAGATTTTTATATAGCGTCTTTCCTGAGAGACTCGACTGAGATATTCACAAATTCGGGTTCGATTTAAATAAAATATTGAAACGCGGGAGATTTAGAGGCAAGGAAATGCGAACGAGATTCAATCGTGACCTCCGTATAAATAATACTTCAGCATTTACCTGTTATTCTAATTCCCGTAGGCATAGGCTAATTATAATAATTTATTTAAATTCTAATTTCTTTAGGCTTATTCCAATTCCTGTAAGTCTAATTCTCATAGGCTAATTCTCATGCTTGTAATTATAGTTCTCATAGGATAATTGCAATTCATAGGCCTATAATTCAAATTCTCGTAGGTTAATTCTAATTCCTGTTTTCTAATTCCTGTTATTTTATACCACTTTCCTTTCGTTTCCAGGCTCTTCAACGCGAAGACAGCTACGATGAAACGATTCGCGATCTAAACGCTCGACTTAAAGACGTACGTCTTACTTAACCCGTCTACCATTGTGTGTCTATTTAAGTAAGTAAGTAAGTATATTCCTTAATCAGATGTCAGCAAACGCACTAGGTCTACATGTACAGAGAAACTTTACATAGTACTAACAAAAACATGTGTATCAAATTAAACATAATTCATTCGAATTCCCGCAAGTTTATTACGGACCTTCTGTGCGAAGCAATAGGCCATTGAAGTAGAAGAGCAACCCGTTCAGTTACCCAATGGTTACAAAGTGCCAGCAGCTTCATTTTCTTAGTCTCGGCATATGGGTCTCAATAAATGTTCATACAGGCCTACCATGCTGCTAGCTAGGGAGTCGTTTGCCGATACCACACGTTCAGCGCTGTTGATGGACAGACACTACTTAAATACTGAGTCATGTCAATTGCATGCACAATTGCACAAGTTCTCAAACTATCAAGCTGAGCTTGAACTATTAAGTAAGATTTACGGTATTAGAACGAAGCCGTGTATCGTTGGCTCGAGCTAAACTCTCAAAACCAGTGCTATTTTTTTATCTTGAAAAAATGTGCCGGAACGCAACTATATTGTCGAAAGAAATTACGCTAAAATTGGCTAACAAATAAATGACATATAAAATTAATCTATGCACTTACTTACTTATTTACTTAGCCTACTTATAAATTTTAAAGTGTAAAAAATCGAAGTGCTATATCAAATTCTAGAGTTGTTGCACAATTAGGCTACTATCTATATTTTTATTAATTAAAAAAGGTGGCGGAAGGCCGTTCGGAGCGTTCCACCAGAAAAAAGGACTGCTCAATACATAATGCAACATATATCCTACTCCAGACAATTCATTCATAATACGTACACTCGACAATGTCAACTGCGCACTTATTGTCAAAAAACACATCGTTTTAGGCCCTGAACGTTATATTCAATCCATAATCATTCGACAGCAATTAGGAATGAGTATCCAACCATCCGATTGATGGACTGCTGTGGTTTGAATCTCTTTGATGCTTGTAGACGGAGAACAGAGCAGTGGAGGCTGAGAGGTCCGTTTCAAAACTCCAGAACGAAGTCGACAGGCTAGAAGGTAATTTTCACTCATGCGATCGTTATATTGAGTTGTTGTTATTGGTTATGATGATAGGCGATGGTGTTATTGGTGTTTGTGGTTATAGACGTAGCCTATATATATATATATATATATATATATATATATATATATATATATATTGCTGGTTCTTGAGCTGATGGTGGTAGTGTTGAAGCGATGAAGACAGCAATAGCTGCCGTGAGAATAGGAAAGGTTCTAATTTTAATCCGTCTACACTTCATGTTTTTCTTTTACCATTTACAGGAAGCGAATAACAATGCTTTGATTACTAATTAATTGGTCTCCACGTCTTTTGTTTCGCTGAGAAATTCAAGAGATTTGTATCTAGTAGGCTTATAATCCCAAATCCTAAAATGCAAAGCAAGGAGACAGCGCATCGTGGAGAACAAAGATATGTCCCATAACTAAATAGGAGAAATGAGCCAAGTCAATCTATCTGGATATTTGAAGGGCCCAATATATGGGTCCTTAAAAGTCCCATGGTCCATAACTCTGGAACTGTTCGCACTCTGACAATGCCAGTTCAAAGCACGAATAAATGTCCGCAATCTGGGCGTCACTCTGGACAGTACTCTATCCTTCTCTGCACATATCTCTGATCTCTCTCGGTCCAACTTCTATCATTTTCGGCGACTACGCGCCATCCGACGATCTGTGTCTTCGACCATTTTTTCAACCATGGTTCACGCCTTCATCTGCTCCCGCATTGACTTACCAAAACTCCGCCTCACTCCGCTCCAGTCTGTACTCAATGCAGCTGCTCGTTTGATCGCCCGTCTTCCACGTTTCTCACATATTTCTACTTTCATGACTCAGCACTCTTCATTGGCTTCCCTTGACTGATAGGATTCATTTCAAAGTTCTTTCTTACATTCAAAGCGTTGTTGGGTCAAGCTCCACTATATCTATGTGATCTTATCAGGAAATCTATCTCAGCTACTACCGGACGTCCTCTCCGTTCTTTAGACCGTCACGATCTTCTAGTACCGCAGTCTAGAACTGCCACAGCTCAGCATCATGCCTATGCCTCTGTTGGCCTTTTGCTATGGAACAGTCTTCCTGCTGTGCCTCGTGCTGCAATTTTATCAAGTAGCACAACTGTTTCTGCTCGTTCTCTTAAGACTTTTCTTTTCTCTAGGGGTTTTTCGCACTGGGAGCGCCTCTGATTAGGTTGTACTGTGAGAGGCGCTTTATAAATCCTTAAATAGAATAGAATAGAATAAAGGAAGTGGGCAAATAATCCTTCTTATCACACGGTGTCGTAGAACCGAAACTGCTACCATGGCCATAAAGAACCCCACACATATGGGTACATGCCATTTCACATGCAAACTATGTAATGCAATGCAATGAAGCATTTTTATCCCCTGCGATAGTTACACACCTGCTCAATTTTCTTTGCAGACGACCTTCTCCACGAAAAGGAGAAGTACAAGGGACTCAGCGAGGAACTGGACGGAACCTTTGCGGAACTGGCAATCTACTGAGGTCCTCCAGAAGAGGGAGACACGCCGCTGTACAGCCTGACCTCTGCTCCATTCTTCTGCTCCTCCTCCTTCCTCTGCTCACTCAGCCAACGTTTGTCTATCAGCAATACACACACAATGGTCGCATTTCTTCGCTCTTTGTCATCATCTTCTTGGCTCCTCAGTTCGTAGCTAATTTCCGCAGGTTTGAAATTAATGAAAACAACGACAATAGTTCTACGTCATCCTATACCGTCGCCTAGCAACAGTCAATCGATGACGACAGAGATGGTTGCTACTCTACCATCATGCCCATAAATATTTCATGGGACTCAATAGACACCCATGCATACAAGGGTCTGACCGCTGCTCCTCAATAGGCCTACACTGTCGCCAGTTGCTTAGATACGATACCGTCAATAAAAAGATAGATGACGCCATCAATGTATCAACATAAAACCGTTAGTAAATAATTTAACCTGGGAGCACGAGTCCCACATGGAGTGTGAGTCCCGTAATTTTATGGGCACGCTGACAGGGTAAACGCGGTGGTTTTGTATCGGGAACGTTTACTTAAGACGATGTGTGTCTATCTATAGGGTCTATCTCGAATTATATAAGAGTGTCTCCTAAAGAATGTTGTTATAGTTTGAAGTTCTTTGTGTGTTAAACCCTTCCCACCCTGTTTTCTAAGGCATTTCGTCTGCCAGTGTTCGAGCGATCGCGTGTAGGCCTCTGCGATAGATCTTGCACAAGCACCGCTAGGATATACGCCGAATCGCTCCTACGATGTTTCTTGTTTCGTTGCGAAAAGGCAGTTGGTAGATATTGATTAGAAATTAGCTATGGACGGCAAAAACGTAAGAGTGAATTTAGAGATTCTTAAAATAAAATCCTACCACACAGAAGACTTGGAAATTAGTTTACACATCGCAAGTTTTTGGTCAAAGAAACTGCCGCAATTATACAGTTCTTAGAATTACTTTTCATCGCACTGAGGTAAGTTCCTGAATGCATTAATGATGAGTGACCTTGCTCTGAACAACAAACTTGTACAATTTTGTTATAGTAAGCATGTATGCCTATACAAGTGGGCACAGATAATAAAATGTCGGAACTCGACGATGATCAGCGCTCGTGAATAAGGTAGTGCCCTGCGCTTGAGAAATTTGGAGATAATTAATAAGAGATTGGCGCTTTGGAGAACATGCGCAATGGTGGATTTGTAATCTCTAAATTTATGAAGACCAACTGATTGAGCGATTGATTGAGCGATTGATTGATTGATCGATGACTGCTGTCATGTTCGCTGGTCTTCAAGAACCCACAGGATACTTCCAAGCTTTTATCTTAAGCAACATTTAGCTTCTTAGCATTTCGTATGAAGGGAAAAATTTCGTTGCTGAGAAGGGATATGGAGCTACAAAGACAATCCAAAAGACCCAATATATGTAGATAGATAGTAACCCGAATGTTCACATAATAATACACAATGTGTCTGCTTATAGATAAACTGTCGAAGTTGTCTGCAATCAGACAGCTTCTACAATGTTTGTCTGGCGATATAAGACCATAGCTGCCGATTCGCTCGAGAGTTCGCCTTGTGTGCGTACAAAGGCCTTCTTGGATTGGAACATAATTTTAACGACTGAATGTTCTGACATCACAGCTGACAAATCTGCTCTATGCAATTCCTCAAAACAAGTGATCATAATTGACTCCTAGCAAACAAATCAATTAATAGGCCTACCCATTATTCCACCAAAATTCATATGACTTTTACATATTATGGCGTTTAAGTTATAATTATATGTTTTAAGATATTCCAATGTCTTGCTTTTATAAGAAGAGGAAATGAACGTGAATTAAGGAATTTGTTCTAGAGACTAGAGGAGGGATCGAGGAAAAAATCGACACACATTATCTTACATAATCATTTGTCAATGTTTGTCTGGCTTCTCTCTCTCCCCCTCTTTCTCTTCTCTTCTCTCTCTCTCTCCCTGTGTGTGGTGGTGGATGCGTGTCTGCCTGCGTGTGTGAGCTGTAATCAACGAACCGGGGGACATACATGCAGGAGTGGCTCATTAGCCCAACGACCCTCACCCAACCAGACAGGTCTCTACAGCAGGGATGAGCGCAGATGAGGCCACCTGTAACAGGTGTGGGCCGGAGCACCTGCCTATAATTAACAGGTTAAATAGAAACAATCCTTTCGCTTCAGACAGTATGCAGATGGTTCCGTTCAGTTGTGGAAGGTTTTGTATGAAGCGTTTTTGGTAGGATTTCCATACCTACTGTTCTACGGAGATTCTGTCAAACACTGCCTAGACTACAGCAAGAGGAGAAAAGTGGAAGAACGTTCCTTGGAGATATACGAGTTGTGCATAGGCCCATTAATTTTTTTGTTCGGTGAATTCAGGTCCCGAACAAACGTAAAACTGACCAGCATACAACGTCGGTTGCATTCCTGTTGTATGTTGGTCTGTTGTCGTTCGGGATCAGACATCATTCAACTGACATACACCGTTCGTTAAACCTACAAGGAACGTTGCTCCATCGAGGTTTGCTCGACTTCTTTGATAAAAGCCCTCCCATCACATAAGCCTACTATAGGCCTAGTCTCCGCAGAATCTCCGTCGAATACCAGCATTCGAACTCCAAATACAGCCTGCAACGAACGAACGAACGAAGGAGAAAAGATGAAATTTACCGAACGTATTTTCAGGCAGACGTGAATCTGCCACCCATAAGACAACTGCGACAATTCACCAACATTCACCCATTCACTCAAAAATACCGCAACGATACAAAAGTAGGCTATATCCACACCTTTGCCATCTTCACTTTATTAAGCCTATACGGGACTAACAGCAAACCAATGTCCGATGCAAATAAAAGGGCTAATTATACTTGCCTAAAAGTAAAAACTAGATCGTATAGGGGCCTATCTGCTCTTTGGATCTTCTTAAGATCTGTTCGTACGGTGAAATGTTGGTCCTCGGTAGCCCCAGTCACCATGAATTTGCAATGTACGGAAGACAAAATGAGCAAAAATACGAATGCCGAATCTTGACTTTTGAAATTTCCTACGAACCTACACATTTTGTGGTGGAACCCACACGCACACACGTTTATGTGATGTGTGTGCGTGTGGGTTCCACCACAAAATGTGTAGGTTCGTAAGGAATTTCAAAAGTCAAGAATCGGCATTTGCATTTTTGCTCATTTTGTCTTCCGTACATTGCAAATCCAGGGCTTGGATGTGATGTGTGTGCGTGTGGGTTCCACCACAAAATGTGTAGGTTCGTAGGGAATTTCAAAAGTCAAGAATCGGCATTTGCATTTTTGCTCATTTTGTCTTCCGTACATTGCAAATCCAGGGCTTGGATGTGATGTGTGTGCGTGTGGGTTCCACCACAAAATGTGTAGGTTCGTAGGGAATTTCAAAAGTCAAGAATCGGCATTTGCATTTTTGCTCATTTTGTCTTCCGTACATTGCAAATCCAGGGCTTGGATGTGATGTGTGTGCGTGAGGGTTCCACCACAAAATGTGTAGGTTCGTAGGGAATTTCAAAAGTCAAGAATCGTCATTTGCATTTTTGCTCATTTTGTCTTCCGTACATTGCAAATCCAGGGCTTGGATGTGATGTGTGTGCGTGTGGGTTCCACCACAAAATGTGTAGGTTCGTAGGGAATTTCAAAGTCAAGAATCGTCATTTGCATTTTTGCTCATTTTGTCTTCCGTACGAGGGCCAAAATACGAACATATAATATTATTAAGGCGATCCAAAGAGCAGATATATGGTAGTCTTTTTACTTGTAAGCAAGCAAGTAGCCATTTTATTTGCATCTGACATTGGGTTGCTGTTAGTCCCGTATAATAAAGTGAAGATGGTGTAGGTGTGAGTGTAGCCTACTTTTGTATCGTTGCGGTGTTTTTGTGTGAATGGGAGAATGATGGTGAATTGTCACAGTAGCCTTATGGGTGGCAGATTCACGTCTGCCTGAAATTACTTTGGTCCAGTTTCATCCTTCGGTCGGTCGTTTTATGCTTGGAGTTTGATAGCTGGTGATTCTTCGGAGGGAGGGCTTTTATCGAAGAAGTAAAGTCGGGAAAACCTCGCTGGAGAAACGTTCCTTGTAGGCCTGACGAACGGCGTATGTCAGTTGAGTGATGTCTGATCCCGAACGACAACAGACCAACATACAACAGGAATGTAACCGACGTTGTATATGTTGGTCAATTCGTTAGGGACCTGAATTCACACAACATGCACTACGCACAGCTCGTATTAATATCTCCAAAGGACGCTCCTCCACTTTTCTTCCATAAGTGTTCTTACGGTAGTCTCCGCTGCATCTGACAAAATCTCCGTCGAACACTTAATACCAAACTCCAATCATAACCGGTCTACGCAATAGTCCACAACTGAACGGAACCCTTTCTCTGTATACTCTTTGACGCGAATGGATTATTTCCATTTAACCGCCTATAGGCAGGTGTTCGCACACCAGTTTTTTACAGACGACCTTCTCTGCACTCATCCCATCTACAGACCAGTCTGGTTGGGTTAGGGCCAGGGAGCCACTCCTATCATGTCACAGTTCGTTGATTCCAATTCAAACACACAAGCAGGCAGGCACACATCAGTCAAAACACATGAAAGACAAACATTGACGAATATGTATGTAGAATTAGCCTATGCAGAATTAGCCTATGTAGAATTAGCCTATGTAGAATTAGCCTATGTAGAATTAGCCTATGTGTATGTGCCATCTGTGTCTCCCACATTTCTCTCTCTCCTCTAATCCCTAGAATAAATCCATCCACGTTCATCCCTTGTAAATATGAAACCAGACATTGGAATATCTGAACAATGTAATTGAAACTAAAACTCCATCCATATCTTGCAAAATCAGTATGATTTATCATGGATGCATGCAAGTGTGGCTTTAAAGTCCCATAAAATGTATACAAAATAATTATTATATTGCTGCACAAGTTCATGGAGTCAAACAGAGAGTTAATGTAGAAACAACACAAACGACAGAGCAAGATTTAGAGAACACAAAAACAGCGGTTGAATACCGATTCTTCAGCCTGCAGTGCTGACTCAAAAACTCATGTGCTCTGCTTTTAAGTCTGAACACAAGAAAGCATGTTATAAAGTATTGTCAAAAAAGTATTATAAGTTGCCAAGTCAGATTCTGTAATGCTTCATGGTCACAAAAATTCACACTAAATGATTAATTAATTAATTCAAAAAAAGATACAGAATTTCTGTATACTACATAAATGTTATTGGCTGCTGAATCAATTCCATATATACACGGTGATTCATTAAAAAACGTACCTTACATAGGTTAGCATAACTCAGGTAAATGACCATTAATTTTAATGAAATTTCAGAATAATGATGCTTGATATTCTATTCAAGTGCTACATAAATCATTTGACACACCAAGCTAAAATGACGTAACGCGATTGACGAAACTAATGACGTCACGAAAATATCGCGAAAAAATGGTGTTTACCGAAGAGGATAAACAATTTGTTACATTCTTACGAAAGAATAAAAAGTACAGTGCAAAACGTTTTCTAAAGAAATTTCCTGATAAAGAGTGGACTCTTGGTGGATTAAATGCGTTACTTTCAAAGATCGACAAAACTGGGTCTTTCCATCGTCGACCAGGCAGCGGCCGCCCGCGTACGGCAGCAACAACCGACAATGCTGAAAAGGTTGAATCGCTGGTGCTCAGCCAGGAAGATATGCCGCAAACGCATCGCACACAGAGACAAATTGCTCGAGAAATAGGAATCAGTCAGACATCAGTTTGGAGAATTGTCAAGAATGATTTACATTTGCGATGTTTAAAGAAACGACACGCTCAAGAACTCACAGCAGCCAACAAGCAAGCAAGATTGACACGTTCCCGTCAGCTACTGAGGTTGTATCCTGCAAGCTTAGTGAATTTCATTTGGTTTACTGATGAGAAATTGTTTACTGTGGCAGCACCCAGTAACAGTCAGAATGATCGTATTTACGTCTCAGCCGGTACAAGGAAGAGAGACGTTCCAGCAAATCGTCTTTTGCGGACTCGACCAACTTTCAGCAAGTCCCTTATGGTATCTGTCGGGGTATCTGCACTCGGTCGTACGAACATCCATTTCATCGAACCAGGTGTTAAGATTAATGGACAATATTACAGAGATGTTCTACTAATGCAGGGTCTCTTGCCTGACATTCGTGAGATAACGGAGTATTTCATCTTCCAGCAGGATAGCGCTCCTGCGCACAGAGCTCGGGAGACCGTTGCGTTACTCGAAACTGAAACACCTGATTTCATCCCGCCTAATTACTGGCCACCTAATAGCCCTGATTTGAATCCAGTGGACTATAAGATATGGAGCGTCATGCAGGAAAAAATCTACAGAAATCGAATACATGATGTCGACGAGTTGCGTCACCGAATTGTGGAGGTATGGGATGAAATGGATCAGCGCATCATTGATGAGTCAGTCAGGCAGTGGCGTAGGCGTCTTCGCGCGTGTGTTACTGCCCGAGGGGGTCAATTTGAACATAAACTGTAACTTTCTTCCTATTCAGAACTGATTCCTCTATGTTCACTTAAAATTTTTTTGACATAAACTGATATTTGACGGAGTTACAATTAAATATCTAGGGGTACGTTTTTTAATGAATCACCGTGTACATAGTGAACTGTTCACCATAATTCTATCTCGTTTATTGATTATAAACATATCATCAGAATTAATTGGAAAAAAAAAAGTTTTTTCTTATATCCATCATAAAGGCTAAGAAAACTCTGTCCATCTTCTAACTGAAACAAATAATTCCTCTCTTCTTCATCATTTTCTACACAACTGAAAAATGTCAAATACACTATACACCTCACAGAGGTTAAATGCAGTGGGGTCCTGTTTGAGATCCATCCGGTAGCTCATTTTTTGCGACCCGAAACGCACACCATGAGATCTGCGATATAAAGGAGGTGACCTTAAATGTTTTTTGGTTGTAAAATCGACCATAAATGACTCTAGGGTTCAACACATTCTATGTTTATTTTCCAAATAGTGAATATCAATTCTAGATTGGCATAGGTTGTAGATTTCAAAACCTTGCAGATCCACCAAATCTGACCACTGCCTTTTCAACCATAAAACACTAAAAAAATTGATGAAAAAAGCAGATTTGATATAATATTGACATTGCAGAGGCAAAACATTTGCCGCAGATGTAAGAAAATGACACCACAAAACTAAAACTATAGCCCAGCATCCAAAACAATGTGACATCTATTTCAAAGTTATACTCTGTAACATGGAAGCAGCTTATTCATTTAAGTATAGCTGGCTTTGGCAAAGACATTACATTTAAATGATTAAAAAAGTGTCAGTTGTTAAATTACTACTCTGGCAGTAAAATAAACATAGTTAGACAACTGAAAAATTTAATTTTAAGTTAACAAAACGGACACTGCACATTTAATCCAAAACAGTTACAATCCTCTACTTCAACACCCATAAATTGAGACCTACATATTAACACCCATACAATAACACTCATACAATAACACTCATACATTGACATCCACATATTAACACCCATACAATAACACTCATAGATTGACATCCACATATTAACACCCATACACTAAAAATCATATTAAAACCACATTAAAACTCATCCATATTCACACCCATATATTAACACCATACACAGGCACTTGTACATTTAACACCCACACATCAAAACAAACTTATTACCAATTTACCACCTACACATTAATACCCAAACACCACACATCAACAACCATACACCCATACATTAACAACCATACACTCATACATTAACACCCACACATTAACAATCATACATTAACATCCATAAACCATTAACACCTAAGTATTAACACGGATATATTAACACATGAAAAGAAGAAAATGCAGTCAGTGGGCACAGAATTTAAATTGCAGAAACAATCTGTGCAAGAAATTCACCACCAGACAAAAGAGTCAAAAGTTATTAGCTTAGGACATATCAGCTCTAGATGCACTACATTGCTACTTTTCAATTTATGTACGATAATGTTCCCTATGATCAATTTTTAGTATATTCGTTCTATATTGTAAATACCTCTTCTGAAAATAAGTAGGGAACCATATTTTGCTGTTTTCATACATTAACTACTGTCTATTCACAGTCACTTGCCAACCTAAGTCGATTAAGAAAGCTGTCTTCAGATTAGAGTTGGTTATTTCGATGACTTTCTTGAGTTGGGATTTCCGCTGTATCGGGTTTTACCGTGAGTAAAGGGTATGTATTTGTATTTAATCATGTGCTGCAAAATAAACAAAATAAATTAGAGTTAAACTGGAAATTAAAAAGCACACATCTGCATAACAACTGTAAGAATACAAAGGCCTTTGGAATGTATTGCACCCAGTAAAACAATTTCTCATATTCCATCTAATAAAAAACACACATGCAAATTGTTAGTGCTGTAAGCAACTGGGTCAAGAGACTTACATTACATCTTCACAACCGAAGAACAGTCGATTGTGAGGCTGGATTCCTCTCACAAAACATTTCCTGAGATATGCACTTGGTTGAAATGCAAAAGGTCTTTCGTGTCAGTCAACAGCCAGGAATCAGAGCCAAATGTCAGGGAGCATCTGCAACTTTTCCGTCTAGCCATGCAACAAGAGGCTTTCTGCCTCTTTGGTTAGTATCTATCTTCACTTGCCCAACATAACACAATCATACAGCAGCATCCTTTCAGACTGACCTTTTATGAATAAGGCATAACTGAAAAACACGAGTAGTCAAATGCTCTCCCTTCAATCATTTAGGAAACTGCACATTCTATGTAATTCCAAGCAATATTTAGTTTTCTTATTTGTGCCAACAGCAAACAATCTTATAAAGAACCCTGGATGTAGTTTGCTATCAGTGGTGCTCAATAATCAATCAATCAATCAAACTTGATATAGCACATATTCAAAAAATCGACCCAGTCTAAGCACATTCAAAGAGGAAGTGTAGAAAGAAGATAAGGAGATCCTAGGTAAAAGACAGAGGTCCAAAGGAAGCCCATTGCAAGTGGTAGGTAATTATATGCAAAACTAAAGCATGGACATTAATAGTCTGATCACTTTGGGGTTGAAAAACTCATGAACACATTAAGCTAGCTCACTTTGATCTGCTTCTTCATGGTAACACCAAAGAGCATGATGAAGTAAACTACGAGGACCGGCCAGAAGACAGGAATGTCAAAGAACTTGAAGAAAGTACAGAATGTCGCAAACAACACCGCCTTCAGCGTGCTGTACCTATAAAAAGGAACACACGTAAACACATGAACAGGAAAATAACAGTTTCAAAAGCAACTAATCAAGTGGAAAAATGGAGGAGACGTAGGTAAGAGGAAGTTAAGGCAGGCGATGTTGGACTGGAGGACGACATACGGAAAACTCAAAGGTGAGGGTAAAGGAGCGGTGACGTTGGAAATTAATCTTCTATCTGATACGAACATTTCTAAAGCGCCTCTGGGAGCAGACTATTCAGAGGTGCTCTGAGCATGATATGTACATAAAAAGAAAGGTCTTTAAGCAACGAAGAGAAGGAGGTGAGATCCCCTCAAGAATCCTACTCCAGACTGCCAGGGAAGGTCAAACCATAGTGAGGACTCACTACAGCAGAAGTCCGGTGCTGGAATAAAGAAGTTCAGGACCTGAAGGAGACAGAACCAGAAGAGAGAATAAAAGCAGCAGTAATGCATTTGTTAACATGCCATTTATTTATTCTGAAATTTGATATCGCCCTTCTTCCAACATTTTTTGCTCAGAAGTGCACACGCCTTGACGGCGCAATTGCGGCTGTACTGCAGAGCAATTGTGCACGAAGGACTTGCTCAAGATCCCTACACGGTGACGTTTCGGACGAGGGTTGAGCCCGCTCACTTAGCGTACACTGAGTGTCACGGGCTGACCGCATTAACTGATTGACCACTGTGCCATATATCTTTCAGCTGCGCGATGACTGTCTAGAATAGAGAATTTGCAGCACAGACACATTACGACATGCCTAGATATTATGCGTGACCTTGATGTTTGTAGGATGGGATAATGCTGATAAAGCCAATAATCTAATTAGCTTTACAATATTGTTCTTTGTACAGTGTGTTGACCAACACTGCTGCAGTGGCTTCTCAGTTGGCTAGAGTGGATTCTCATTACTAGATTAATAAGTTATGCACGTTGGCTAAGTATAAACTCAGAGCATGTAAACAATTGCACACGGTATTCATACCTTCGTTCACAAATTTATGTAGCGCCCATTCAAGGTAACTACTCAAAAGCACTCCCAATTCCAGCCCAGACAAAAAGTTTTCAAATGCCATAAACTGTACCATTACACGATTTAAAGAACAGACATAATTCCAGAGAAGGGCCATTCTAGATGTTAGGGCGTACCAATATAGTTAGGAAATCACCAAATAAAAACAACAGAATTAAAATACCATAGACAAAGACATCAGAATGGTTTTATAAATAATGTGGATCACTCTTCTTCAGCAGAAAGAGAGTTTCTGAATGCAATTTAATTGTGATAACACAAATCAGAAATTAAAACTGTAGTATGTGCAGTTAGAAAATAGATGCTTTGTCCTGCACATGATGTGCCTCCTTTACTAAAGTTTGCTTTGGTAAACACACTAGCCACCACACGATCTCTCACCCCAGTGAACAGCCGAGAAATACGCAATAGTGATTAAACTTACCAGAACTTGAACTCAGGCAGTTGTCTCATGAATGGTCGAAATTCTTCACTGGCTTTGGTGGGTAGAGACAGACCATCCTCTGGACAGAAACAGAAATCGGCTTTGATTACCAAAAGCATAGAATACATTGCTAAATATTCTTTATATACATATGTCAGAGGCATCAGAGCAATATAGACAGCCATCACTGTGACACGGTAGCAGTCAATCTGTGACATTTTTTTTAAAACAGCCACATTTGCTGGGTTCACAGAGGTCTAGCAGTTGCCACTAATGGCCAGACTCACTCACCACCAGAAATCCTTGGCCCCTAAGCACGGTAGTCACAGGCCTCTCAACCATCTTGAGGATCCATGAGAAAATTGAGCGCAGGTCAGGCCTCCTAAAACATCGTACGCCCCAAGGGCCTTTCCCCCCTGCCCCTCTTGGTAGGCATGCTAGTGGCACAATGTTGGACCGCTCTTGGCCTGAAGAATGTGGGCCAACATGCAATTGTGTTTGCTTTTGAACTACACAGATTAACCGCTTAATAGACAACGGAAAACTGGTGACTGACCTTCGTAATCCTGCATCGCCGGGTCAAGCTTTGGCGTGAGGAACATTATGAACTGGTTGAGAAGGTATATGCCCAGCGCATATGTCACAATGTACCAGCCCTAAATTATTGCACACACAAAACAAAATTGCGAACAATCATTTCTGCACGACACACTGAGCGGGAAATCAAAGCAAGAACCAACTTGTTTCAGGCGGCACAACCGACTACCACAAACAAAACATAACACAAACCAAAAATCGTGTGGCACAGTGGCCGATCGGTTAGAGCGGTCAGCCCGTAGCGTTCAGTGTGTGCTGAGCACGCGGGTTCGAACCTCGTCCGGGGCGTCACTGTGTAGGGACCTTGAGCAAGTCCTTCGCGCACCATTGCTCTGCAGTACAACTGCAATTGCGCTGTCGAGGCGTGTGTATGCACTTCTGAGCAAAAGATGTTGGAAGAAGGGCGGTATCAAATTTCGGTAATTATAAAAAAATCAAAAGATGTAATAAGGCACAACTGTTACGGGAAATGTAGCTGGACACTAATGTGGCATGCCAAAGCAATTAGACAAAACTGTCAAAGCGGTAGGCACTAACGACTGTTCATTCAGACAAGATAATTTCTGTTTGTCTATGTTCTAGCCACTCAAGTGAGTATTCATGGCAGACATTAATCCAAAGAGTGTATAGGTAAATACCAAAAAGTTACTAACCACAATCATTGTCATCAAGATTTATAAAGCACAAATTAATACACCTAAATGCACCACAGCTGTGTTAATATGTGTGGTGAACAAGGGTAGTAAATTATTAATCGCGCAATGAGCTCACCTGGACAACGAATGTTCTTATCATGTACAACATGAGAAACAGACCCCAGATGGACCAACGAATGGCTGCGTGGGGTGTCATTCGGTCGAGGTAATATTGATGTCTCTGCATATATAAAAAGTCCACTCAATAACTTAGAAAACAACATAAAAGAATGAGAAAACCAGACCCTAAAGCTAGTCCTGTGGCAGCCATTGGCATGAAGTGCTAGCAACTTCAATTTCATTGCAAAGTCTAAATTAAAAGAATTATGTGAAACAAAACATCATCTCAGGAAATTGTGGCACATTATAGAACACACATGAATTTTTTTGAGTTTTACATAGTCATAAAAAGATAAATGTCTACATGCATTTGACGGCACCCCGACAAAACGGTCCCGACGAAAGAGCGCTGACAAAGTAGCGCTCGACAAATGAGCACCCGACATAAGGGCGCCGAACAAGGATCAAGACAAGGCTTTAACTAGAGGCTACATTGATGAAAAGCTGCATGTTTAACCTTTTAACGACCAGTGTCTGCTAAAATATATGGGAAAACATATGTTGCTGGTTATTAAAGGGTTAACTAGAAGCTGGATTGGTGAATAGAATTCGGTCTCACTTGAAGCTAGATTGATGCATTGCTGTTTTCGTAAAAGACATTATTTTCAAGTTCAAGTCTTACATAATTAATTTCAATCAATCCAGCTTGTAGTTAATAAGTACCCTTTTCATCGATCCAGGTTCTATTTTAACAGAATTCTTTTCGTGAGTTCTGCTCCTGCTTGGACGAAGTGTGGTAGACGAAATTTCGGTATTGTCGTGGAACTCACAAAAGTGCCGACCAAACGCGGTAGATACATGTTCAGTGCCTTTATGTCGGGCGCTCCTTTGTCAGCGCCCTTTTGTTCGGGTAATGGCATTTGACTTTCTGGACATGAGTCACATGTTTAGTTTTAAATGTGGTTTAAGAAGTGGCTTTGACCTTCTACGTACTATAGAATAAGCGTGGTAAGCTTTGTAGAAAGCACTGCTTTTCTCTGATTGCGAACTGCTGCCATCCATTTCCGCCATTTTTTTGGACACGACCTAACAGAGCCTAAAAGAGATGGAAAATATTTCAATATTTAAAGCAGTCACGTTCCCCTACATAGCAATTCCTACATTCTATTTACCACAGTTACTGTTTCGCTTATTGGCAAACATCAGATGGTTAAGAACCTGCAATAATTTATGTAATCTGCAATTCATTCAACCTTCCAATTTAAGCTCTAAAATGAGACTAAATGGAAAAACGAACACTAGTTAGCAAATAAACAAATCGGCGCATGCTGTTAAAACTGTCAGTGTGCCGGTGTTGTTCAACTCATCAGTGCCAAGCATCACGTCAGAAACCTAGGTGTGTCTACAGTCTAAGCACCTTGGCTAACATAATTAAATTTCATGTCCTAGAGAGGCTAGAGCATTTTTCGTGTCGACTAGATACGCTGCATTGGGCACAAGCCACACAACACGCCCTTGTTGATTATTTAATGGCGGCCTTGGTCACATCAGTACAAGTCAAACGACAGAACATAGGAATATCGATAATTTGATTTTTCATTTAAACAAATCGTTTAAACCTTACTTGTTTAACTTAGTCATATCGCAGAGAACTATAAAGAAAATAAACGAACCTATTCGTTAGTCTGTTTAAAATCCACATAAAAACAGATAAGCACAGATTACACATACAACTTACACAAAGTCAAACCATATTCGTAGCGCCACCTATCACTGGCAAGCAACCAGCATGAAAATTATTTTTTAGTTTCCACAGAGTACAATTAATAATTATTGTGATGTTCACCAAATTAACTATTAGTTTTGGCGGTGCACAATTCGATCCATTTGTGTCCTTTCGTAAGAGGTACTCTGAATCATGCTTCTGAGACCATAAACTGGAGCCAAACTGATGATTAGAACACAAATTGAACTATTAATTTTTTACTTGAACGCGTAGTTTACCGGCAGCTTTCAAATTATGTTTAATTTCATTTTTGTTATCGTGATCTGTAAGCTGCTAAAGCGCCACTTGCAAGCTAAGTGCAGGGAACTAGATTATTCACTAGCGCTGCATCGAATCAGAGTAGTTGACCAAAGAGTAGTCCAGAGGCCGCAGTTCTATGAGATAGGCGCAAGTTACTTGAACTTGATCTGCCCAATAATGCGCCTGTGCGTCCACTAATTCTTGTGTGTGCTGGCTAGTGCGCGCGCACATCTTAGAGGGAACACTGTATTTATGCTATCAGAAGAATTCAATACCATGACTCTCTTCCTCTTTTCATTCATTCATTTTAATTTCGAGAATTTATATAGAACCTCTTCAAGGGAAACTACTCAAAGAAACTCCTAGCCACAGCCAAAAAGAAATGACTTTAACAGCTTACAAAAGACAGGTAGGTCATTGTAAGGGGAAGATGGAGGGCAGCCGGGAGCCCATTCCAGGTGGATGGATCAACAACTGCCTCTGAGAAAGCTCGACGCAACATAAGTGACGAGCGTGCCATAGAGACCATAGGGAACTACAGCTCACCTTTAGCCAAAGAGCGCAGAGCTCTACGCAAAGGGAGGTCAGAGACTGGATGGACGACACTCTTACATCTATAAAACACCTAAAGTCACCGCCATTGCTTAACTGCTACATAACTCCCCAGAGGGCCAGGCATCTGTAAGCCTACAGATACATCGCTCTTGTAAGAGAAGAGCAGTGCCCTAAGCTAGCTCCAAAGAAGCCATGGGTACGAACTGTTAGCGACTTCATTTTCTTAGCCTCGGCATACAAGGACGGGTGTGACCAGTCCTCTTCCTCGCGATCTGATATACACACTAACTGTGTGCAAATTTACAGCTGAGTTTGATAGGGAGCGCCAGTGATTATAAATCTTGAAAACAACTTGAACATTGAAATCTCTATTGAGCACGCTGACAACTACACTATCGTGTACATGTAACTCCGTCTCTCCTTTCAGATTTACGTTACATTAAGTAGTAATTTAGCTATCACAAGACCAAGTGGTTATCTCAATCTGTGCAAACAGATTGGCACAGGTTGTGCATCATTCTGGTAACCTAGCAACCTGTTCATTCCCATGGCAACAGACTGCTCATTCCTAGGACAACAGACGGATCATTCCTATGGCAACAGACTAACGACAAGCCTTCATGTTCTGTCATTTGTAAATGAACACGTTTTTTAAAAACAAGCTCTGACTTCATCTAATGATTTTTGCTCCACATGTATTAACACATACATGACAAGAATTTTCATCTAAACTCTTTACCTCTATGTATGCACAATATTTAACACATCACTTCATGCCAGTGCTGTTATATGTATGTATCCCAATATATATATATATATATATACATATACATAATGATCATACAGTGGCATACAAGTACATATGCACATGTGTATACATATGCATTCACATATAGTGAACTGCTCAAGTTTCTAACACAATAACAAAATTGTACATATG
The DNA here is from genome assembly GCA_959347315.1 of Bimastos eiseni. Classification (NCBI taxonomy): domain Eukaryota; kingdom Metazoa; phylum Annelida; class Clitellata; order Crassiclitellata; family Lumbricidae; genus Bimastos; species Bimastos eiseni. The sequence goes on from OY365820.1 coordinate 16,340,903, forward strand.
GATATACGTAAAATATAATGTTCAGATAAAATTCTCCATTAAATTCTAGCCATGCGCACGGACAAAAATTATCAAAAGCTCTCACAAATTATGTAACAACCACACAGTAATTCCAATCAATACATGTCCACAGATAAGCATTTCATATCTTCAAACATACACAAAGGTATTTAGTGTCGATAAATTACTGTACAGAATGGTTAAGCTTGTGGTAACACAAGCTTTATAGAAAATCTTCAAACGAATTTTTCAGTCTACCAACCCAAAGTTTAAAATGCTTGCAAGTCAAGAACTTTCAATAAAACTGCTGAAGCTTTTGACTAGTTTGCCAAACATTGGGAGTACTGTAAATTATTTAATCGTCCTAAAATCACATACTGCTGGAAACTTACATGTTTTGTCAAATATGAATAAAGGCTTGATGCACCCAAGGGAGGGGATGTGAAGCGGAGGGGGAAGTTGCTTCAATGGCTAAGGGGAATATATGCCCCTAGTTGCACCCAGTATTGTCCTCAAATGTGAAATACTACCTACTATTCACAACAGCTACATCAGTCTGAAACAACTTTATACACAGTGGTCAGGTAGGCGAGCACTCAAAGTGTCTCATATTAACTCCAAATGTGGACTACCAGCTATTCTTAAAAACTTCAAAATTATTGCAACAACTTTGTACTGCTCACACATTCAAGATATCTGATGACATCACAGTTCATCTGTAACAAGAAAAACAGTGTACGAGAATGCTATTTATCCTAACAATAAATGGAAAAAATGAAACTAGAAATTTTGGATTTATTTATCTTTGCTGCTTATGGTTTTAGACTGCAGAGCAGATTGTTTGATGAATTGTAAGCATTCTTGTCGTAAAATACTCTCCAAAATTTTAAATGCTCTTGCTGATGATCAAAGACCAGTTTCAAGACAGACATGTCATGTCACAACCGAAAACTATGAGCAAACAAAACTGCTTGGCCAATGAAAGCAATATTACCACAAGACCACAAGAAGCAAAAAGGGAGAGCTGTCCCTCAAGAGAGTCTGAGAGGCAGAAAAAGATATGAACTACCAGCATGGCTAATTTTTTGCTTAGCCTTGTCATATGGGGCGTGTGGCCAATCCAATCCTTCACGGTCTCCTCTTCCCAGTGACAGTCAATATATTCATAGACCTTAAAATTCACCTTGCACATGAAAAAAGAAGCTTCAATTTTTACAGTCGGGGTTAGCCTAAGTAGCTCATACAGAATGCTAGCAACTGAAAGCTAAGTTATGCTACACAGTACACAAGGAAATACAAATATATCAGAGACTAACAATAAATATTCGGTGAGTTGGTAGAGGAAGTAAAGATCTTACGTATTCAGCAACGAAGAAAGTCTTTATTCAAACAACAAACAGTGAAAGCTGAGAATTAATCAACTGCACTCAAACAGCAAAAATTGACAAAGAAAAAAAGGCATTTTCTGGACAAACTAGACAATCGGTTTTGGTTTAACACATATCCTCAAACTAATCACACGAGTCTTTGAAAGTAAATGTCAGCTTGATCAGTGCATTTTTCCTAAAAAAATATGTGCTGGAACGCATCTTTTGTTGAAAGAAATTACGTTAAAATTAGCTACCAAATATTGAGAAATTTATTGGACACAATGATCACATTAGACATAATTCAGACCTACTTATACATTTTAGAATGCAAAATTGAAATTGTAAAATTTTATATCAAATTCCAGAGTGTGTGCACAACTATAATTTTATTTTTTTAGTAATTGAAAAAGGCGCCGGAACGCCATTCTGGCGCGTTCCGGCAGAAAAAAAGCACTGGGCCTGATATTCTTAAGTATTTCCAAATAAATGACTAAAAGCACCCATGCTAGATATATGCAAACCTAACCAGACAAGTTTAGGTTTGTGCATGTCGGTTCTATAAAAGAAACACATTAGACATAACTTTTTATTATGTTAAAAAGTTTTCTTAACAAGAAATAGCAATAAGTTGGTACTGTTGGATTTTTCTGCAGTGTCAAGTTAAACAACATTTTTAGGTGCTCATCCAAGATGTACTTAAATGATTGGCCAAGCCAATATTAGTGTTTGATTTAAACACTACTATGTTAGCGACTTTAGGAAATCATAAAGCACCCGGCACATAGTTGAAAATCACAGACCGAAATGAGGTAGAGGGATCATAAACGTTTCGAGATTCCTCTCCCACAGAAATTGAGGAAAATAAACCTTATAGTCTTTTGGCACAAACACGGTAGAGTGGTTGTACGCAGAGTACTGAGTCTCCACAGAAAGGAAGAAGGTTTAAACGCACACGTTGTAAGCAGAACTAATGTGTACACTATTTTATATGTGCATCATAGCATTGTATAAAAAGAGATAAAATATACAAATCCTGCATTACCACATTTTGTGCATTAGAGAAATGCTCAACCCATAATATAATCACAGTAACATAACATAAGCCACAGTAGAAGATGAGCAGTCCCTCAAGCTAACCTGAGAGTCTGTCATGAGCATGAAGTATCAGCAACTTCATTTTTCCTAGCCTCGGCATATGAGGGCAAGCCCCTCGCCGTCTCATCTTCCCACCGACCGTGTACAGTCAGAGTACACATCTTATGAGTAGGCAAGGGGCACAGTTGGAGTCGAAATCTCGAAAAAAAATTTGCCCTCACGAGGATTTGAACCCCAAAGCTCTTGCCTGACAGTCCAGACTGTTAACTCTTACACATAAAAAAAATGTACATCTCTGATAATGACAGACCATAACACTATAATGTAAACTAGAATTTTTGTAACAGAAAAGAAACAATGAAGTCAAAGGAATTAAGAATTCTGTGCTTTGCTTACTGTGCCTCTGAGTACTCACCATGAAGAGGTGCCATACATAAAATTCTCTTACTAATAATAATAATAATTAACACTACAACGACAACCTGCATTGGCATCCCAGTCACATTTGGTCACAATCTTTGTAAAAGTATTATCAGTCGCAGACAAGTCCAATGCTTGTGACAATAAACAATAATAAGAAACTTCAGAATCTCTGTCTTTTACCAGGGTCGGAGACTTAGGGAAGGGACAGGAGGGGACATTTCCATCCAAAATTTCAAGTGGAGGAGATGGATATGCACATATCCCCAACAACATTTCATAAATATCAAACATTTATAGAGTTTTTACAATTTTCATCTTTTTTGCTGCATCCATGTTTGAGAAATTGACATTTTTTATGACCAAACCCCATTTTTTCGACCTTTCCCCCAACCCAGGACCAAGTCTCTGCCCATGTTTCTTATGCATCTTATCGGAAGAGAGTAACAGTTATTGGTGTCACTGCAAATCACTAGCATCCAAGCAAGTAATCATTAGCTTTTGTTTAATTTCAAGCCAAAGAATAGTAGTATGATCACAGTATGACAAGTTATTACATGAGTCGAATTATATGTCGGCAACCAAGCAAGGCGCCCATTATGCTATACATTGAAATATTCACTGCCTCTTTTCATAAACTATGCATAGCTCACCATGGTCTGTCTTTCAATCAAGTCACCTTGGCAGGGGTCCTGGGGTGGAGGGTGCTCACCTTTTACAGAGAGGTGACCTGCTATACATTTGTTCCCCACATTTCTTACCCCTCTCATTGGGTGACCTCTCCCCACCTCTCAACCGAGATCGCCGCCTCTGCCACTTGGCCAATGACTTACTCATGATCCCATCAGTAAAATACACAACTCGATCCTCAAAGAATGGGCTGCAGATAATTATAGTCTGGCTGCCATGTAACAACCATGTCAAGTTGAAAGCAACAAACAAACCCAATGAAATTCCTAAGATTGGCTACAAATTCTCAAATATTTTATAAATAGTCTCCACCATTCATCTTCCTACATTCATCTTTCGATGTACATTTGTTAACCTTTCAAATTAGAAAGTTGACAAGAGAAATAACAGAAACTGCAAAGAGAAAACTCTGAGAACACTCGAAACCCACGAAAAAAAGCACGTCGGAATAATAAATTAAATTGCTTACACTGTACAGCGAACTGCAATAGTCGGTAGAAAGACTGCCGGAATTTACTCCAGTTAACAGAAATGTACAAATCAAATATCAAAATATTGAAAGCATAAAGAGTCACAGACGTATTTTGTAGAAGTAACAAACAGATACAACAGGACAATAGCAAAACTCAGGCCGTGAGAAACGCGAACACTATATTATAGGAAGCAGAAACAGTAAACAAATGGGAGGAAATCATCATTTCCACTGAGGTTCAGTTCAGAAACCTTTCAACCAATGGCAAACCTAACATTTGCTGCACAGGATGACCTCATCGTTCTCACAGGGTCACCCGGTTCTTTACCCATCACAACATCCACAGAAGCTATGCTCTGGTCGGTCCAACTTTCCAAATACGTTATCCAGCATATTTTGACATTAGCTCTTTCATATTTTTTAGCTCCTCTGTCATTTATAAGCACGTGTTCGATACCTGTTTTTCATCATTAGGTCGGAAGCGCTTCTAAGGAGTCTCTCTTGAAAAGGTGCTATATAAATTTTTTATTAAATTACAATAACCATAGTTTGTATATTTGCTAAATAGCTACCCTTAAACATGAGATTGAAAACTGCCATCAAGGCTGTCTGAAACAGTCTCATTTCAATGAAGTCACTATGACCATCTAAAAATATTTTTTTGACAGTTTAAACGTCTCTGAATATGAGTATATAGAGCTGTACTGATACCATGAGTTTAATTGGGCTGATGTAAACAAATTGTTTCAACTAATTTTGGGGTGCACAATTCGTCTGATTTTTTAGCAATACCATCCACCACCTAATCCACGAAGTAACATCGCACTACAGCCAGTAAAAACTCTCAAATAAAATTATTTGTGTTTTGCACACTAATCATTACAAAAGAAAAAAGAGCAAAAGAATTAAGTTTAAAAATAATTAGCTTCATAATTGGTATCGGCTATTTCAATAATCAGCTATTCGCGGTATTGGCATAATTGGAAAAATTTTATATCGGTATAGCTCTAGAGCATATGTCAGTCAAAATTACTCAACACTTAAGATATTTAAACCATCCGCTACTCTGACCAACAGCAGAACTAATGAAAGGACGTCTAATTTTAGCTCCAATAAACCATTCTGAAGCAATGGTTTAATTGAAGCCGACTTTGAAACAGCAGATGATGCTGCTTTTGAGATCCTATTAACAGGACATGAAAGGACATTATCCAGTATGTCACTCTCACACAGGGCCGTACTGTGCTATAATTGTGCTCTGTGCCTAGCATCAATCTGGCATCCCCACATTTTGAAAACAGTGCATTTTATGGAATAATAAGTTATTCTATCCTGAAATTTGCGCCCTTCCCACATTTGCGCCCTGCTGTCACATATCACTCACTTACTTATCCTTACAGTGCCTTAGAGAAGTTTCCAAAAGCAACTATATAAATGTTGACATGCATACCTACACAGATGCCTACACATATACATACAAATGCATGCATAAAGCATATGTAATCCTTGCAGTCTTCTAACCAGTCACAAAATAGCATAAAAGAATCACTCAAGAGGTCTTCCTATGTCAAATATAACCTACACAGACGTCAAAATCCTCTACAAAGATCATTATGCAACTCGATTCAAAAGGAGAAAACCAGATATTTTACTTTTTCATACATTGTAAACTTTGACCAGCAAACAAAAAACTTCTAGCCGTACAGTTTTAAAGCTATGTCTTTTAGCATGAAATGCAGAAAACCCTGACTCAGCAAATACAGAGAAGCAACGCATGTCTCAGCAGTAAACACGTCTGCCAAATTATCATTCTGCTGTGCGTGACACAATTCTAAACAAACACAGAACAAAAAACACCAGAAAGGTGACTAGAAGATAAACTGTCTCCACATTTCTCCAGAACTTCACAGGAAGCGTATAATTCCTTCTCCAATCATATCACATAATTCTACCCACCGAAACCTCGTGCGTGAATGTTTCTCACGTCAAACACAGCTGACTCCAAACTGCATCGTCTATCTTTCCCTGACATTGAAATCTATGCCAAAGCAGAGCATTTTTAGATGTCGGCAAATGCAAGGTCCTTTCCGCTCGGTTCATGAGATTACTTTGAATGTATAACGATCAGCGCATCTTATGACGATGGTGCAGATACTACATGGAAAATGTCAGCCACAAATACACAACAGAAACACTTTGAAAATAGAATGTTCTCACGACATCTCATTTTATCCCGATAAATGATCAGCTACGGTGAAGAACAACAAATTCTATGAATACGTGTCGTAATGTTCATTGTTCATGGTTTGTCTTTCGTCGCCTCTCTCTCTAAATGCGCACCGATTGCTTTCTTCTGGACAACTTGGATCTACGTTAAGAAAAAAGAGTACATCGATAATCATCAATGTAATGTAATGGAGCATTTACATAGCAACCCTCAATAAGATATCTACTCAGAGCACTCTCTGAGCTAGCCGAAATGTTGTTAAATGTCATTAATAGCGAATATTTTACATCAGTTAAGAAAATAGTGCACAGTATGCTGAAAGAGTCACCAGTGGTGGGCCAATGCACAAGCATAGAACCAACCAACGGATTCCTGTAAACAGCTGAGAGATAGCATGAGTGTTGCACTTAAATAGACAAAACTCTTCACGACCCAAACCAGTGAAAGTACTGACGAATGATACAGCAGTGAGTGAGAGATTGTAAAGAAAAATGTTCACACAATATGCTACATTGCTGTTTGATAATATTATCAATACAGCATTGCTCTCTTATCGACCAGTACGAGAATCCATAATATCTCTTGTGCATTCTGAAATGTTACAGTCATGGCATGTGGCTTACCACAATAGCCTTGATGAATGCTTTGATAGAAAATATTAAAATGAAAATAGACGTGAGAAAGGGGTGATCAGAACATCACCTGTTGAAAGCTATCGACAGTAGACACTCGATAGAACAGAAAACATAAAGACGCAAGAAAGAGCGACACGAGCATCTAGTTACCTTATCTGGCCAGCCAGAAGAGGGTTGATCGCATATAACCAATCATGGAACTCCTTGTCGTCAAGTGTCTGAATGAGGAATCCACGATGTTTCGTCAAAACGGAAAATGTGTTTCTAGTCTAAAAGGCAAACAAATCGAATGCAGCTGAAATCAATTAAATAAACTTTAAAATCACAAAAATAAACAGTACAAGAAAATAATGAAATACAAGTAACATAACCAGTAAACAGCCATCATTACACCAATGAGTTTACTATTACGATACGATTATGATTGACTATTTCCCTTCATTACATCTCTGCTGCAGCAAGTGTTACCTTAATCATGACCTGTGAGTCTTCACTGAACTCGACTTGTGACGTTGCAAGATTGATGAGTCCTCTTTCAACGAGATCTTTGTCACTGTGGTAGAGATAGACGTATGGACGACGGACAACCTTAGCAACATAGCAACAACAACATGACCCAACGTGACCCAATCATAATAATAATACAATATAATACAACTGAAATTTGATATTGCCTTTCTTCCAACATGTTTCTGCTTGGAAGCGCACACACGCCTCGACAACGCAACTGCAGTTGTAATGCAGAGCAATTGTGCGCGGCGAAGAACTTGCTCAAGGTCCCTACACAGTAACTTCTTGGATGAGGGTCAAACCTGCACACTCGGCACACACTGAGCGTTGTGGGCCAAATGCTCTAACCAACCGGCCACCGTGCTACGTTATAAAAGTAATAACAATAATGATATTCGTTTTATTTCAGAACTGGTTCTGGTGCTATTACTCTGCTTATATGTAGATTTAATTACATAATTAGATTTAATTAATAGTTTGAGACTGCCCTGGAATTACTATACCTCTTATCACCAGTTCGGAAGACGCCATAAAACTTTCCTGCCCATTGAGAGCACTGCTAATTTTGAGGGGTTCAATACAAACGTTCGATTACATTACATTACAACATATAATCCTACGAATAAAACATCAGTTTGAGAGACTAAAAGGATGGGATCTCAGGTGCAGTTTATTATTTTACTGGAGTAATCAGCTTGTAAATCAACTGCCATATGCTCTTTAGCATAATTATAACAGCACACATATTCATGAGGTAAGTGACATACATATTCATGAGGTAAGTAATGAACCTACCACCCAACGCTTGAACCATCCTCTCATTTTGTCCTCTAGGAAGTTGAGATATCCCTTGCGTGACACAACCGGACTCACTCGAATCTCCTCCACAGACGGCACAAACTGTCCATCTTCGTCTGGAAATTCCTTCTTCATCGGAGTCGGCGCCACCTTCTTTCCAGTGGTACCACCATCCGCAGTTGCGGAATTCAGGTTGTCAGAGGATGCAGACTTCTTCGGCTCAACGCTCATTTGTCTTCAAATGAACAATACAAAAGAACTAAGAATATACTTATATCATCTTATCATCCATGATAAATTATATATACTTATTTATTCGTCTTTTATCCTGAAATTTTGATACCGCCTTTCTTCCAACATCTTTTGCTCAGAAGTGCAAACGCCTTGACGGCGCAATCGCAGTTACACTGCAGAGCAATTGTGCATGAAGGACTTGCTCAAGGTCACAACACAGTGGCTGCTTGGACGAGGGTCGAACTCGCACACTCAGCGCACAACGAGTGTTAGGAGCCGACCGCTCTAACCTAAGTAACTTACAAGTGCTTGTGATCCATGTACATGAAATATCTCTAGTATATAATATATACCTAATAGATCTGAAGTGATATTGTATCTCAGTGTCTCCCAAACTGAGAGTCATTGGTTGGGCCATCTATTTCACCCAGCCTCGACAGGCCATAGACACTGCAAGTACCCCTCCCTTATCAATGCTCAAAAACTGTTCATTTTCGATGGGGCAAGTCGAAATATGAGGACTCAAGTGGTGACACCTTCCAGTAACAGGAGTTCAAATTTTTTTCAAAGGAAATCTATTACATTACTTGATGTTGAAGTAAAGAAGTTAACAGAAAATTCTAAATGAAACTTAGAAACAACCACCGTAGATTTCATTATGCCATTAATTATCCAAAAAAATTATACTATTTGAAACAATTAACATTTAAAAATATCTCCTACTACTACTGAAAACTACTTTATACTCTAAATCTGTATACAATAGATAATAAACCAAAAAAAATTAACAACTAAAAAAAAACATAGCATCATTTATATATATATTACAAATAGAATCAATATTATTACTTTACAGCCATTGTGTTATTACAATAATTAGAAACCCAGAAAACGAGTGCACAAATTGGCAACATATGATAGAAATAGTACAACTAACAAAGGATGTGAAGATATACATGGGATTCTATATACAACACAACTGGGATACTATTACAAACAAGCAGGGAGTCTACTGTCTAAGACATCTATGCGATTCAAAAATGTATGGGATTCTAATGAATTTTGTGATATTCTATTATAGATGATTATGAAACTCAAGACATTAATCAGATTCTAAAAACAACAATGGGATTTTATGCATTCAACTATTCTAAAGTCGTTGTGGAATCGTCAAGATTGTGCAATCTACATCATTGTATGCGATTCTAAAGATACACATCAATTAGGCATCATTCAGAAATTTATTTCAGAGAGGATATCTTCAAAGTTCTGCTTTTAGAATGTTTTTAAACAAGAAGCTAAAACTTCAACGATGTCTAATCGACATCAGTAAAAGTCGCTGAAATTTTAAAAGTACAAAGATGTGAAAATGACATGCAGATTAAACAGGTTCAGACAAAATGTTCACCGGATATTAACTTAACAGCAGAAATATTTTGAAAAATTACTCGGAATAAAAGAGTGTCTGGCTCCAGCTTCTAGTCTTGGAAGAATTTTATTCCCAACCCCGGCAGGCAACAACCATAAATGCGGAATGCTACGAGCACAAAGTCTATGAGCTAGATAACATTTTCAAGTGGCTCCAACTTTCAGTAAAATAAAGTTTAAATATATTTGTTTTGAACTCTGCATGCACACTGTTCAAACTGACCATACCAAAGCACAACTGAGCAAGAGAAGGTGAGAAGAAGAACAGTTTATTAAGACAGCAATGAGGCGATTATGAGTAAGAAGTGGTAGCGACCACGTTTTTCAAACATAATAATAATCCCCCACAGACCAATGAGAAATTTACCGTACACTGGCACGCCAGAACTACCAGACCAACCCCCTGCCCATTCCTTGCTTTTATCAAACCAGACAAATTCTTTGTCTTAATCAAATCAAACCAAAATTTTTTCATACAAAAACTCACGAATATATTTGTCTTACGTGGTAATTAGACCAGACAAATATTTTGTCTTAGCTGAACCATGACCATTTTTGCCATAATCAAACCAGGCCCATTATTTGTCTCAATTAAATCAAACCTCCTTCTTAAGTTTATCATATCGGACCACTTCTTTACCATAAACTGAACCTAACATATCCATGCCTTGATTTAATGAGTATTCACTGAGTAAGCAATGGCAAAAATTCTACTAGGAATCTGAAGAACACCAAATTGTTTCTCAAAAACACTTTAGCAACAACTTCCAATAAACTACACTTAAACGTGGAATGCAGACTGTCAGTGGTTGCAAGTAGGCAAAAGGGAAAACAAAACACAGAAGTAACACTGAACAAACATGCAACTGCGGTGCACAAAGAAAGTGCTTCATAGGAGTCAAATAATTTTCTGAATACGACTTTGCTCTCTCAATGAAATTAATTAGAAAAGATAAACAATTGACCAGGAGTACCTTCGGTGCCAACCCCAAAATCAACTAAAAGTGCCAATTTTATTCTACCAGAGCCAAAAACATTTCACAAATTTATCCAATAACCATGATGCATTCATGCATATTTGAAATGCAAATGGAAATATAGTAAATTTCTGAGCTTCAATATTTTATAGGGGCAGTAACGGTCAATTTCTGAGGATTCAATTAAATCAAGACAACATTTAAGCAAATTGAAGTTTGGCTAGGTAAAATTTATAACACATTAAAATGAACAACACTGATTTCCAAGTCACTTATAGTTCATGCTCATCACTACAGTGTCAAAGTACAGTCAATATTACAGTGTCAAGTAAAGCCATCACTACAGTGTCAAGTACAGTCATCACTACAGTGTCAAGTACAGTCATTACTACAGTGTCAAGTAAAGTCATCACTACAGTGTCAATAGAATCAACATTACAGTGTCAAGTAAAGTCAACACTACAGTGTCAAGTAAAGTCATTACTACAGTGGCAAGTATAGGCAACATTACAGTGTCAAGTAAAGTCATCACTACAGTATCAATAAAATCAACATTACAGTGTCAAGTAAAGTCAACACTACAGTGTCAAGCAAAGTCAAGCATGTTAACTAAAAATTGATTGGATACAATGTTTAAGTCAGGTAAAAGTTGGATGGGTACACTGATTATCTTTATAAAATCTGTCACACGACTTATCAATAAAAATGTTTTGTTTTATGTTAGTTCTGTTGCTAATTCCATTTTGGTTTTTACTCCAAATGATGCCCATACATGACAGTACACAGAACAAAACAGAACAACTACTTCTACAGGTTTCACAGGCACATAAATCAAAACGCATCAATGAATCTATATAAATCAACGCGGGGCAGGACCCCATTATTGTGTTTGCCGGTGTGCTCACCTAGCACGAGTGCGCATGCACTGGCTGTGGACATCAGGTGCAGAGCAGCTCCTCGGTATCTGACAGGGAACCAATAGCAGCGCCCCAATGGGGCGTTTAATTTTGGCTGGCTGGTGCTGTCTACAAGTTTAAAGGAAATGATAACATACAGTAATGCGAAACAAAAGAGGACCCAGTGATCGTTAATTGTGACTGCCTAACTGAACGGTTTAAGAGAGTAAATAAACTGGAATGAACTAATGATGGGAGCCATAGCAGGTACCACAAGTGATAAGAAGCTCATGGATGTCAAAATGAGCTGACATTGCAAACATTGGATCCAATTGCCAAACTGGTCTATACCACTTGGTAAAAGAAGGGTCTGCTATAATTCCTGATAAAATGAAAATACTATGACTGTATTTACCTCACAGGTAAGTCTCCCACTAGGGAGGAAAGCTCGAAGAGCAAAGACAAGTTTTTTAAGGTAAGCAAAGTCAGGAAACATCTGCTAAAAGCAACCTCCTTAATTAAAGAGAGAAACCAAACAAAACATCAAGGGCTTCTGTTTAACGCAATAATCATATCGAACACATTCATTCGTAAAAGATGAGAAACAGAAATTCACTGAGAGTCTCAAAAAACAGATGTTCACTTGGAGCTTTGCACAGACTTAAACGAGTAAATGCTTAATAAATTCGCAAATGAGTCAACAGTAATTATTTCTCACCTACAACAGTAGCTGGTCCCACAAACCACCAAATATGTTAGCAACAGGTCAGCAACTCACCTCCCATAAAATGACTTAAATTCACCAGCAGCAGTCTAAATGTGAATTTTATGTAATTTTGTGTGATATTACACATTTAACACTAGATAATTCAGATGTTCAAAAATCACCTACAAGACTATCAGTGCACTGCAGCTTAACTCAACATGTGTATACATAAGCATATATACAGTCATCAAATTACTAGATAAAGGCCAAGAAGCTGGAGCCACGTGAAAAGAAAAGTGAATTCGTTAAAAAGACTTGAACAAACTCATGCAGTCACACACTTGCGGAAAATGACGGAAAATTAGGTCAGCTGTGTGTCAGCATGCAGATCATACCAACAGAATGAAGATCTCTGACTAACTGGGTTATGTATGAGAGTGGCGAATAATTCATACAAGCAATGAATATTCAAAGTTAATGAATATTCATGACACATGAAAATTCATGGAATATTGAAATGTCATGAAAAAATGAATATTCATAAAATAATGAATATTCATTAAATAATGAATATTCATTAAATAAAGAATACTTGTAAAATTACTCAGCATTCCTGAATGTTCAGAAACAATGAATCCTCTTCATGCTAACTATTAAAGAGCAGAACTGCACTATTACTTAGTCTACAATAGAAACATTTCCACAAAAGAGACAGAACCCACGGAAAATATTAATATTAACTTACCTACTTTGCTGACTTTGCAAATATAAATTATAAACTCCACAAGCAAACCACTAAAAAATCATTAATTAATTAAAAATTCGCTGATCATGTGACAATTCATAATAACTGGATATTACTATAAATAATTAAAAGCTATAAATCTTGAAATGAAGAATAGAAAAGAACCTGTCTATGTTCTTTGTCAAGCTGCTGGCTTCTGAACCTGCCTCTAAACTGTGACCATCTGAACTCTCAGTCATACCATCCATGTCCTGCGCTGGTGTCATCGTCAGCTCAATGTCAACCATACTTGTCTCCATCTCCTGCAACATTTTCATACCACTTAGACTTCTATGCATCTTCAAAACAGCAAACCATAAAGTCTGCAGTTGGGTCACACCTAAGCCAAGCCAAGTTTAAAGACAGCAGATCAATCTATGTAATTTATATAGCGCCGCTTCTGGATAATTATTCAGGGGTGCTCCCGAACCAGGCCCGGCCAACGAGGAAGGTCATGAGAAGTTTCTAGAAAGAGCTAGATCTGATCATTGAGTGGCAACTGTAAAATCAGTACGGCAGTCACGCTGGACTGACCTGGAATTGACCAGATCGCGGTGTGGATTTGATGCGCCATCGATTGATGCACTTACAATTAAATACGGGCACAATAGAATTGCTGATTAATAATAAATAATAATAATAATTGTGAAAAATGCTTTGCACGAGTAAATGTAAATCATTAAAATTTCTTCATATCAAATCAAGTTCACAATAGCCAGGCTGCTTTGTCTGATCCAGTGCCAAGTCAGATTACGGAGAGGAGACAGCAGACCTGGTGGCAATTGGTAATAATGGTATTCATATAGCCAGGCATTCCGATAACGCCCATTAAAGAATTTCTCTGTAAAATGTTTGCCTGGAAAATCTCCTTGGAGTAGCATGGAACCAACCACTGTCAAAGCTGCAGAGGCCAACAAGCGAATGATTGCAAGAAGGTGTTGGTTAAATAAGATGCACAACACAAAGGGCGCCCTGTATGGCTGCCTACAGTTAAATTCGACTCCTGTAACAACGTGTCATCATTCGTTCATACTGCACTTGTAATCATACTACTGTTTGGCAGTTTGAAACAAATTGACAAGTTTCACCATCATCAAAACTATTATTTTTTGCCCTGAGGTACTGCGTTCCCCCAGAGACTTAGAGACTATTAACTTGTTAAGATCGTCGTCTGCTAAGGGTGAAGGGAAAGTGTCCTTGGAGGCCACAAGATTGTAGCATCGCATACAGATAGATAAACGCTAACAGAGGAAAAAAAGCCATGCGTTTAAAGCTACTAATGGCAGAGATGCAAGCCCCAATTGCGTCAATGAAATCAGTCACAGAGGGGTTCAGTGGGCCCATGGTCTCAATGGCTACATTATTAACATTGAAGGCTACATTATTAACATTGAAGGCCACATTATTAACATTGAAGGCCACATTATTAATATTGAAGGCCACATTATTAATATTGAGGGCCACATTGTTAATATTGAAGGCCACATTATTAATATTGAGGGCCACATTATTAATATTGAAGGCCACATTATTAATATTGAGGGCCACATTGTTAATATTGAAGGCCACATTATTAACACTGAAGGCCACATTATTAATATTGAAACTGCTCACTGGTGGATTGATGGCAGCTGAAGGACGACTACGACTGCGAAGCATTAGAGCTAGACATTTCGACATGAGTTCCATCTCAGGATCGCGTTTCCTTTCCTTACTCTCGGCCTTCTCTATCGTTCTCTTCATGATGTCTCCACCACTCTCGTTCTCGTCGTCATTCTCCTTATTCGACAGTTCCTTCTCCTTGTTCTGCGCCTGCTTGAACTTGTTCGACGTCTCCTTATTCAGCTTGCTCAGCTCTAGCGAGGGATCCTGCTCCAGAAGCTTCTCTCTCAGCAACAGGACATGACGTGATTTCTCCACCTGATTAAAATTTCAATATATACAATAAATTATATTCAATATATTTAAATTATACCATTTCAAAACTATTAACGATAAAACATCTCCTATAGCTTATAAATACTACTGTTAGAATTCAAGAATAGGCTGTAAGTGCTGTAATATGCCAAGTAAATTTCTGTCGACCCAAACAGCCTCCGTTGTCAAAAGCTGTCGTTAAACTCTGGATCCATCCATCCAAGAATAAAATTTCAATAGTCAGAATAATAAGCCTGTATGCAATATGTAATAAACGAACAAATATCAACAATTAAAAAATACTAATTACATAAAAGCATTTATATACATTATTAATAGTACCAATATCATTACATTACAGCGTGTTATTATAATAATTAAAAAAATTAGAAAATTGGCACCAAATGACAGAATAGTACATCTAGCTAAGAATGCAAAAATATACATTATGGGAGTCTTCCACCACACACATACGAGTGGAAATCTAAGACAATCATCTGATAATACCATCAGCCATACCTGAGATCAAAGCGACGCAGGTACAAGTTCGTTAGGGACTCATAGACATAGAATATCACGACACAAATGCAAATAGACTGATTCAGGGAGTAGTGAGACAACCTACTAAAATAGAGTTAATTCATTCACTCATTCTGAGCATTTGTATAATGCCTCTTCAAGAAACCTACTCAGGAGTGCTCCCAGCACAGCCACAACTAAAGAAAAAAGACTTGAGGGACTTGTAAAAACGTGACTTGAAATTGAGTTATAGTTAGATTCAATCAGATACCCATTGCTTCGTGTGACTCTGCAATGTAGCACTAGTTCCAGTGTGTCACTGGACACAAAGGCTGTCCAGACAGTTAGAGCGCTTGTCTTGAAATGCAGAGAGAAGAGGTTCAAACTTCCCCAAAAACAGTTAGTGTTTAGGAACAATGAGCTAGTTAGCATGATGCATGATTGGTCAACTCAAAGTAATGCTTAATCAATGCTTAACAATATCAATTAATTCTTTTTATAATGCCCCGAGATACATATGATCCCTCAGGGACGAGAACAGCATTTAAGAATGATATAAAACCGTCTGGAACGGCCCCTGTTCGTCGTTGAAATTGAAAGTGTTGCAAAAATACCAAAATGCGAAATGCAACTGCATTGAACTGCTGGACCATGATGGCTAAATTCATTAATTTATCTCAACAGTTTATATAATGCCTCTCTACAGGACAATTACAGTATCACAGACTTCTTTGATAACACGACAATGGGAGCTTTGAAGTCAATGGTCAAGCGAAGGTACTCTGTGTAATACCAAAGTTACAAACATGTCTGTGTAAAATTAAGAATATCTTTACTCACAAGTTCAAGACGAGTCAGTTTCTCGAGTTCCCACTGATGTTCAAGGATCAGAGAGTCTCCCCTTGGACGCCAACCCTGCAAGAAAATAAAAAAAGACGCTGGTAAGTAATTCATCACTGTTATTCAACAGAATTTAATCAATCTGACAAGAACACATGCACCCACGCCTGCACATACACAAACATGTAAATGGGTAAACTGAGTCAATTCCTTTTAATAGCAGTGGAATAACTGCACTTTGGTCTATATACAAGTGTAAATCCGAGTACACATATAGCGCATTTTACAAATCGCAGAATGGCACTACATAAATGGCTCCCTAGCACATCCAAAAAGGTGTCTTAAGATGAGCTAAAAAGTTTCTGAGCTAGATGTGGTAGTAAACCTTAAATTTAAAGTGGAAGACTGTTAAAAAAAAGGTCAAAAGCATAATTTATGTAGAAGCACTACAAATGACCATGAATCAACTGATGACTGGACTGGAAAGACATATTCAAGATAATTACAGAGTAATCTAATCACCTGCAAGTTACTAAGTCAAATCTATAAGATTGGGCTTCGAAATACCACCATACACCCTTCAGAGATGACATCTTCAACAGAGATGACAAAGATGACATTTTCAACAGATGATTTTTCAACAGAGATGGTATATTCAAGAGATGACATTATAAACAGCAATGTCAATAATGACATTTTTAACAGAGATAATAGAGATGACATATCCAACAGAGATAACATTTTTCAACCAAGATGACAAAGATGACAAATTCAACAAAGATGATAAAGATGACAAATTCAACAAAGATGACAAATTCAACAAAGATGACAGATGACATGTTTTCAACAAAGATGACATCCTCAACTGAGATGCCAGCACTGACAACTGCAAAGTGTTAAACATGTCAGATGATCACCTGTAAGTTTTCTTCTCCTCGAACGTACGTTGACGAAGTGTCTAGAACCTTCCGTTGACATCTCTGGGATCCTGTGTCTGACCTCTGCTTCAGAGTCAGCTCGTAGATTCCGGTAACTTTACTGCAGTCGTGTGGTCGATTAAATCCCTGGCCAAAGAGGCTCTTGAGGGACCTGTGAAGATGAAGACACACGAGATTAGTCCAATCACAGCTAATCTAATCAAATGACTTATATAGCTAATCCAATCTCATCAAATCAAATGACTTCTATAGCAAACAAAAACCAATCAAAGGACTTCCATAGCTAATCATATGAAATGACTTCTATCACACTGTAATCCTAATGTCCAGGAACTCATTCAATGGTCGGTCAGAGAGAAGTCGCAGAAAATGATCAAAATCCACCGGAAAAGCCAGGCAGAGATCCAAGCTCAATGTTTAGATGAACAAAGCTTAAAAGAATTAGAGAAAAGACCTTATTGATAGAACCCAAAGTAATTTACAAGCACCAACAACTTAAAACAATGTCTTTGCTAATATCAGTTGAAAGGAATAAGAGGTTATAGTATTCGAGGGCAGTATGTAGTGTTTAAATGTACAGGTTCATAGTTCCCATACATGTAAATGCACCATCTGATATTTTTTTACAGAAATCGTGGTGAATATTTTTTAATAAACAGATCTGATGCTAACTAGTGCTGTCAAAAAATATAGAAATCATTGCACGGGCACCAGTCGACCCGGGGAGCGGGTACCCGACCGAGCGGACATTTTTAGGAAATGTAGAGAATTGCGGATTTTTACGGAATGTCCAGCACCACAGAACTGATTTCATTGCCCGGGCAGGCAGCCTCGGGCGGGTACCCAGGTACACGTTGACAGCCTTAATGCTGACATGATAAGCAAGTCAATAAGCAGGTCGATCAATCGATCTAAGGAAATGGAAAAGAGGAAAAGCTTGTTAGCATTAATGACAGAAATGAGCATCGCGCTCGCTTAACAATACACAGCCACAGAAAGAAGAAAACACAATAAAAGATGACAACACAGTGAGGTGGCAATATACTGAGGGCAACACCCTCAACTACAGTAATACTAGTTTAAAAATTTTTTAAATTATAAATCAGCATAACTACAGTTGTAACTCTCTAAATTAAGCTATTATCATTATGTCTGATTTCTGGAGTGGTTAAGACACAAATTCCTCTTGCCTGGCCGCTGTGAGACGAGTGTCACGTGAGTAGATGATCATGCAAAGGTCCTTGGTGATGCAAACCGGCTGAGAACAATCATCAACCTGCAAATAGAACAGCTTGCTCAATAGCCATTCAGTCTCAACATCTCTGAAATGCTGCAACCGCTCCTTAATCAATGTTGCACCAGCTCTTTGAAACGGACTCCAAAAGATCTCATACACAAACTCATACACATCTTCTTATCTCACGTTAAGTGACCTCCCTCTGCTTGCACTCTCATCTGCCACTTTCTACTCACGACTGAAAATTGAACTCATCAAGCTGTCCTAACCAGATTCTACTCCTGTGCCAAAGTATGACCACCATCATCACACCGATCGCCACCATACTGTCTCCTTGGTTTGACCTCCTGGACACAGACCTGGCACCAGAGAATTGACCTGACATAGCAACAATTAATAAACTGAAGACTATTACATTACATTACATCCTTTGCAACTCTGGTTGCTGCAGGACTGTACAGTGTATACTAAGGCAGAGTAACTCTCATTTACAAAGTTGCTCTGCAAATCAGTAGTAAGCAGAATTGTGCTACTGAATAAGAAGAATTGCTTTACTGAACTGCAAATACAATTGTTGCAATTGAAATGTACAGAGAAATCTTGATATTACAAACGACAAAACAGGCTTTCAGAGTTACACGGCCAGAGAAAGTAGAAACACAATAGCCAGCCAGAAAAAGGCGGCAACACGATGATATGGCAATACCATGAGGTGGCAACATAATGAGGGCAACACCCTTCAGGCAGAATAATACTATTTTTTAAAATATTTCTTTAAATTAAACCACACATTATGAATCACAACCAGCAAGCAACGTAACAAAAACGCTTCCACACGTAAGCTGCTTAAACATATAAGTACAGGAAGATTCGGTCAAGGACTGGAATCCTAAGCCATTACCAACCTCTAGGTATGCTGAGATCGTCATGAAAATCTTTTCCCCATAGGAGGTGACACGATTTAGAAGTGGTGAGTTGTGCAGCGAACTATCCCAGGCTGCCTCGCAACGGAAGAATACCCTGTTTGAAAGTATTTGAAAAACAGAACGCCTGAAACAGGTGAAAGTTTCGTGCACTAGCAAATAGGCCAAAACGTGTCAGATGCAACCGATGCATTTCTCTGGCAAGGCTTACGTAGGGCAGATATATTGAAAAGGCACAACATGCGCTTGCTGGATCCTGGATATATTTATTTATTTATTCTGAAATTTGATATTGCCCTTCTTCCAAAATTTTTTGCTCAGAAGTGCACATGTCTAGACGGTGCAATTGCAGTTGTACCGCAGAGCAATTGTGCGTGAAGGATTTGCTCAAGGTCCCTCTATGCAATGATGCCTCGGATGAGAGTGGAACCCGCTCATTCAGCGCACAATGAGCGTTACGGGCCGACCGTTCTAACCGATCGGCCACACGTTGGATGAATGTATTGAATGATGAATATATGTATTCCCTCAAGTAAAGAATTGAGTTGTGTGACAAAAAATAGTTGATTCGTTTGAGCAGTTGTCTTGCAATATCAAGTACATAGGTTTGAATCTCCCTTGGGGCAGATCATGCATAGGGACCTTCACATTTAGGCTGCTGAGCTTTCTATCGAAATACATGCACTAAGTCCTTCACACACAATGGCCAGCATTATTAGGCAGAGGCATCTAATTAAGACAGAAACAAATAATTATTCTCAAGAACCCTGTTAGAACCCATTTCAGCCACGTCCATTGAGCCCATACTGTGCCATAGGGGGTGCCAATCGCCCCAAGAAGGAATATCTGTGGGTTCGTTAACCATTGCTGTCTGGAGGTACTGAGTATAGGAGCAATACAAAGAACAACTTTATAACACAGTTACGTTACAATGAGTTCATTTTCTATGCATGAATATTAAGGTTGGGAAAAATATCACAAAGAACAGCATTCATGATAAAACGACGCAGGCTTCTGTGCTGATCTAAGCCAAGAAATAGACAGTAGGCTAAGTCCTGCGATCTCTAATGAAAGGCACACCTGTCATCTCCAGTCTGCTGAATGTAGTGCGCGGGCAGGAGGTTCAACGACAACACAGTGTGCTCCACATCCGGTTCTTTCCACTCGGATGTGTTGCGGATGCGTCCGACCACCAGTTCACGGATGTCCTGCCAGATGAGGTCCGGTCCGTTTTCGTGGACGATGGTCAGGGCGATGCGACGCTGGATGCCCTGGTGCAGTAGGAACGTACCCGTACCGGGCAGGTCCTCCCTGTGATCCACATTTGCCAACATATACCTACAAAAAATTATTTCAACCAATGTAATCGAATTTTTATATTGTGCCCCATTGGTGCTCTTGGTATGAGATGAGCCTATATGATGTCAAATGTCATCACAAACTAATATATTACATCAATCAGCAAAACAAGCCACAGGAAGCAGATAGAGTGACCAATGGCAGATAGAGTGACCACTCACACATGTGGAACCAACGAACAGATTCCAATCAACAGCTGACGGATGATATGGATGTTCAGAGTCTATGGCCCAAGATGCCTCAATAAAGTAGAAACTCACTCATTTAGGAGAGCATATTGACAGCTTTTGGCCATCACCCTATGTGCTTACGGATGGATGGATCAATGAATAAATAGGCCACAGCAATTGTGAACTAATATCAGACAATGAAGACTTGCATAAGACTTGCAAATTTTGGTAGGACCAATACAAGAAGATTTTCCATCAAATGTGCTGGCCCAATTGCCTGGAATCAAACCCCTGTTGAAATACGTGGTGTTAACAGCTACTATCTCTTCAAATCTAAACTTAAAGATGACCTGTTTTCTAATTTTGTGTGAAAACATTTTCTGCACTTTCTGTATGTCACTCTTGTTCTTTTAGTTAACTAGTTAAGTTAGTTTACTTTATGTTATCTTATGTTTATTTAACCTGCTGTCGTGAACTTTTAGTAAGGGTGGCCCTGCTAGCGGGACCAGTTGGTCCCTTTAGGGTTTATATTGTATTGCGATTGTACCCTTCCAATTTTGTTCTTCTGTTCCAAAATAGTAATTGTTTATGTTTATGTTTGGTACAATAAAACACATGGTTATGGTTATAACTATTAAACTTTCAACTTGCTCTAAACAGGGTTCAATCAAAACCAGGAAAGTCATAAAAATGACAATCTTTACTATTGGATCAATTCCTGTACCAATACTACATAAATCTCTAATACAACCGCATCGTGACACTCAACATAGTTACCGTATATACTCGTATATAAGTCGATTCGAGTATAAGTCGAAGTGCAATTATTTGACAAAAATAGCGTCCAAAATTGATGACTCACATATAAGTCACACCCATAAACTGAAAACGAGTGATGAAACAAAAGTTTTTAGTGATTAGAAAATTTTCCTGAACATATAAAATCTAAATTGACATCAAACTCTCGCATAGCATTCGAATTTCCATGCAATTCAGCATACTCAACAACTTTCAACTTGAAACCAGTTTCATAATTGGCTTGCTTTCTCTTCAAATCGCTCAGTGTGGTAAGTATCTTTAAGTATTTACTGTAACATAGAGCCTTATATACAGAATTCTTGGAAAGATTTGATATGACGCTAATTGAATCTTTAGGATGATCGAACACGACCAATCCGCATATTGCAAATAATTTTTACTTTGATGTGAAAATAAATATTACCAGGTTTAAATTTTACTATGAAGCGGAGGGTCTTAAATAAATATCACAAAGTACGTTAATTTACGATGGCATCCGACGCTAAATGAATCATCGAGTTGGATCAAGAAGACTTTGACTATGCGGCGATAGGCCTAAATAAATATACCAAAGTGCGTTAATTTGCGTAATGCATGCATATTTGGTTATCCCAAAAACTTTGGTCTATTTCGCCTCTCGCATATAAGTCGAAGATGCTTTTTCATCGTCCTGAAATAGCACTAAATTTCTCGAATTAAATGCGAGTATATACGGTAAATGTCGCATACATAGACGGCAGAAGAAACGCTGAGGAAATCCAAATCAAGCAGCTAAGCAAGTTTACATTCAAAGTGGATTAGGCAACATAACTCAAGTGTTAAAAAGGATTATGCAATTTTATACTAAGTAAATTGAGGGTTATGAATAATTATGCTGAAGTCTAATAGCAAAAGATAGATCAATCTTATGAATAATTATGCTGAAGTGCTAATAGCAAAACATAAATCAATCCTCAACTTACTCTCCATTTGGTGCAAGCTCTTGAATTTCAAACCAAACAAGAAGATCATACTTGGCATGGATGTGACTAGTGCTACAATAAAAACCAGCACATAATCACAAATCTTAACCAAAACATTGATGGCCGAAACATGACATCAACTTTCGTCGCTTCAGCTAGAATCCAATTAAAAGGCAATAGATAATTTCACTTTATTGTTGTTGATTGTACAAACTTGATTGCACAAGGTTGTAGCACTTCAGTTACAATCAAGCAAGTTATGTGCACCATAAGCCAAGTCAATATCTTATATTATAGTAACCTTAACACCTCTTTCTTGATTATTATGTAATGTATCTGCTATTAACTAGCACTTAAGTAATAAAATAAATAATAAATTGATGATGACATAAATTTATTTATAATACTCATAGTAATAATAATACTATAATTATTATCAAGATTCCTAGCACATTTGGGTTAGCACCGTAACCAAGCATGAGAGCTTTCAGGTAACTAACAAGCCTACATGGCGCAAATCTAGGGTGTCTACTTACTGACATACCTCCATATTAACCATTAGCCATTGAGAAACTGTTCTGTAATTTTGTCTTGTAGTGAACTTTAGATGAAGTGTTCATCATAGGCAGAAGTGAGTGCAATATGAAGTTTCTCAAAAATCTCAATAACCATGATAATAAATTTGCATGTTTTTATCAATTGTAAGCAGACAGGGCCATATCGAGCTATAATTGCACACTGTGCGTAGCATAAATTTGGCGCCCCCACATTTTGAAAATAGTGCATTTTATGAAATAATAAGTTATTCCATCCTGAAATTAGCGCCCTTTCCACATTTATGCCCTGGGCCTAGGCCCCGCTGGCCCCCCTTGGTACGACCCTGTAGGTACAAAACAGCAAAAAATCAGGTTTTAATTGCTTCTTAAAGTACAAAATGAACTCTTAATTGCTTCATAAAAATTTCAATAACTGTGAAACTTTTAAAACAAACTGCATATCTAATTATTTGAATGCTGAAGCTCTGAGATATTTGTAAGCATACACCTCACCTCAATCCATTACACAATTCATAAATTGAATCGATCTTTGAAATGCGGTGCTTACTTTTGAAGTCTGGAAGACATTGGTAAAATAAGAGACTTGGATCTAAATAAACATTGATCCACATTAAAATTAAAAAACATCTACACATTCAGAAATAAATCAGATTTAAACTCAATTAAGAACACAAATGAATATATATAATTCAACATAAAAATATATCGTCATTTAATGTAAACGAGGGTGGTCCGGTTTACCTTGTAAAGTTAACTTTAAAATATGAAATTGAGTTATAGTCACCTTTGTTTCGGTTTCAATATACCAGAGAAGCAAAAATTAAACGGATTCAATAATATTTGGAGCTGGTTTAATGCTCAACACATTGACATGAAAAATAGCAATGTCATGAAAAAAACAAGTTTTTCTTATTTTTATTCAAGTTTAATATTCTAAATTAGGTTGAGTTTTTCTTACTTATTCAATTTTAATAATCTAAATTAGGTTCATTTTCTTCACATGCTCTAATGCACACAAAGTTTCTAAAAATTACAATAAAAATTTCTTAATCCAAACTATAAATATAATTAATTAATCAATAATTTTCTCTGCAATTTCAATTCTTAAAGGATTCAAAGAATTGAAATTAATTTAAATTAACATAACCTAACAATGTGACTTAACGTAAGACCAAAAACGTAAATTGCACAATATATTAATGACCAATGTTGTCTAAGCTTGCATCTTTTATCATCACAAAGAATGAAAAGAAGTCATTAATTTGGTGTGCAAAAATTACCATATGTATTACTGGGAAAAGGCTAGGATACCAACAACACCAGCCAACTATGCTGCAAAGAAACAGATGAAGCTTCAAAAAGTCTAGAAATCTTTAAAAAAACATTGTAGAAGAATTGTGAAGGGTACAGAATGATGGAAGTAATTTTTTTATCCATATCCCCGTAAGGTTGACTAGTCCTTCTATTGCCAGGAAGAAATTTTTTTATCCATATCCCCGTAAGGTTGACTAGTCCTTCTATTGCCAGGAAAAAAATTTTTTTTCCAATATCCATATCCCCCATAAGGTTGACTAGTCCTTCTATAGCCAGCTGATGGCATTGGTTAAATTAGATGTATAGAGTAATGGGCTAGTTGCAGACTGCTAACAGTTAAATTCGGCTCCTCTAATAACTAGTTGTCATTTTCTTATACTGCCCTTCTAATCATACTGGAATTTGTCAGATTAAATTAAATTAAATTAAAATTAGAATTATTATTATCATTGGTGCTTTTCTGTTTGCTTCAAATATTAAAATGCTTATTGTCAAACCTAAACTATTAAATAGCAGGCAAAAATTGTATAACCAAAAATTGAACCAACCTTAGTTAAACCTTTAAAGACACAAAATTTAGTCCAAACATGAATATAACAAGAACAAATATGACCCAAATCACTAACTTTATGTTTTGGACCACCCTATTGTAAATCAACATGAACATATATTAGGCAAAAAAATAAAAATGAAAATAACAAAACATAATTACATGCATCATTATAAATCTTATGCAAATCAACATAGTCACTTTAATTTATTCAAATAAAGTACTAAATTTCTATATTCTGAAAACATAACTACAGAACATACTAAAACACTCAAAACAGTGATAAGAAATAAATTAATGCAACAACATAAGCTAAAATAAAAATTGCAAATGTTTGAATATTTAAAAACAGAATAAGATGAAAAAGACAAAAAGTTAATCAAATCAAAGGTGTCAACTTCGATTAATAAAGGCATACAAATTCGGCGAGCCATCGATCGCCTCTGTACCTCGGAGTCTTCAATGGTCCAATCTTTGAGGAAGGAACTGGTCTCGATATTGGTAGCGATTGAGGGAAGCTTCGGAATGGAGCCATGTGCTGGCTGTAGAACGTAGAAACGAAATAACCATTTACATACATCAAAAGCAATTCAAAATCAATATAACCAAAGCCCCCAGTTTTGTGTTCAGTGCCTCCCATGATCCCCCAAATCGGTACTTTTTATGTTTCTCCAATGACTTTTAAAGATGACCTTCGTTAAGATAATTTGTTCCTCCATTTTTCAAATTTCTGGGGAGGCAAAATTCAAAAAGTGGGGGTCACAAAAAATTTGTGGTGCTTCCCGCAATAGTTTAGAAATTATGCCCTCCCACTTTTCAAAACCTTGTTACACCTCTGGCTGCAACTGCCCTGGGTTGCAACAGGTGTGCCAGCTGTGGGTTCAGTGACCATGACTGTCTGAGGGTGCTATCCAAGGCAGCAATATCAAGAACTGCCTGATAACAAATTGTTGTGATTATCAAACCAAACTACCAATGATGTAGCATTTTCTGGATTTCTGTCTTGTTATATGACAAACAGATCAATTAATTCAATAAAAAAAGAGTTTTAAAATCAATGAGCTCAAAATGCATCGAGAACAAAGATTAATTGCTTGTTTTAGGATGAACTCTTAGATAGAATGTCCAACGAATTCTTGCATTTATTATAATTTATAATAATATTATCTGAAACTCGATTGAATTAGACAATGGTACTGAACAACTAACATATTGTAATGGTTTGCGGTGTGATGTATTTTATGTTTATCAATAAATGAATATTTATTATTAATTGATGCAGCAATGTTAAAATTCCTCAGTGCAAAATCCTGTAACGTGAGGCTCAACTGACTAATACATTCAAGCAGCTGGTAAGTGAAAATTTGAGTCACAGTAAAACCTGAACAAAGCCCATCTCAGTATCTGCTTAAACCTTTAATGATGACAAGGATTAGTTTTCCATGCACCTAAGTACATCCTTGTCGTTAAATTGCTAAGTATTAGTCTGATATAGAGTCCAGTACAAATGTGACTTACACAGTCCTGTAGACCCTGTAAAAGCTGTTTAAGCCTGACACACATACAGCATTTAAAAATGAGTTACGTGTAATAACGGATCACTGACAAGGAATGTAGAGCCAAATAATAAAGCCATATGTTAATAATAAGTAACTAGTAAAGACTGGTCACAAAAAACAAGAACCTGTTTAAGTCTTTAGCCTGGTCATGCAGAGGATGTTGTTGATAATGACCAAACACTTCGAAGACAATTGGTTGCGTTTTGATGTAATCGACAAATGATTTTGACACAGTGACAGTAAACTAGACAAAACATACAAATCCTGGTGCAAGGCAAGGTTCACAGTGTTTGGCAGGCAGAAGTCAAACCATCAGAGAATATTTTTCATTTAAATTGTCACTATATCTTGCAGTATCTAACACACAAGATAACAATGGATGGTACATTAAAAGCAACCCATACATCATGTCAATATCCAGTAGAGTGGAACATTGTACAGCAAACCCACAGTTGCTTTGGAATCCAAGCTGGCCTTATATGAATCCAACTAAATCTACTCCAACGGCAAGTTAACAAAAATAATAATAATAATAATAATAATCTTCGTTTAATTTCAAACTGACAAACCGCAGAATGATTACAAGAACAGTATGAGCAAATGATGACGAGTTATTACAGGAGTCGAATTTAACTGTCAACAGCCATGCAGGGCGTCCAGTACGCTATACATCTAATTTTTAACAGTTGTTGGCTTCTACTGCCATTATTACGTCATCGTAATATCCGAATCATCAACTGATCACTTCTTAGCCAACTCAGCTATGACCTGTACACTGTCTGTACACTGTCTGTACACTGTCTGTACACGTCTGTACACTGTGGGTACAAAGATGAGATGGTGAGAGAGAGGACTGCAGTTTGTCCTCTTATGCCAAGGCTAAGACAATGAAGTTGCTAACATTTCAAACAATTGGTTGCCTTAAGGGCCTGTAATATACTTCTCCTAAATGTTAAACTGCAATCAAACATCATGTTCTGCTAGCGAAACAGTAATTTTCATTTAATTTCCAATTGACAAACTGCAGAATGATAACAAAGTATGAACAACTAGGGAAATTAAGGTGACAGACATTATTGCAATAATTAGTTATTACTTCGAGTGAAACCTGAACTTACATTCTGAACATGGTAGAACGCCAAAGGAGGGCCTTTGCCTGTGTTCTTAATTGGTTCTGTAGAGAAAGCCTCATCAAAACGATGCAGGAAACTAAAAACGAAAACAAAGGCACATTGAATGACCAGAATAGATAATACAGCCTGGAACTGGAGGATTTATTTTGATATAAATGAGTGGCAATTGGAAATTTTTAGACCTATATCATAGTACAATAACAATACAATACAAATGTCATTTGATATCGCCCTTCTTATACTCTAATTCGACGGCGCAACTGCAGTTGTAATGCAGAGCAATTGTGTGCAAAGGACTTGATCAATGTCCCTACACAGTAACTCCTCGGACGAGAGTCGAACCCATTCACTTAGCGCACGCTGAGCGTTACAGGCCGACCGCTCTAACCAATCGGCCACCATGCCACTCAGCAACCAGAGTGATGCTATTTTCTAGACAACATTTTAAACCTTTAATGCAGCAGAGCGTTTGTGTAAAGTTTGGCTGCCACAGAAGAAAGTAACTAATCCTATCAAAACTAGAACTGTCTAAAGCACTATCATCATGCAAAGGACTCAATTCCATGCCAAATGTTGACCTGTAAAAGAATTCCATTATCTTAGAATACAGAACATCAATTGACGCTCACATCAAGTGAAATGGTGTTAGGCTGTCAACTGGGAGGTCGAGAGTTCAAATCTCCCACCAGAGCGAATAATCTGTCGAGATGTCTGCTCTATCTGCCCCTTAGCCGAATCAGCCATGACGAGTAAACCATTGTGGGAAGATAAGACGACAAGGGAGAGAGATAATTGGCCACCCGTCGTCATATGCCAAGTGCGAGAAAATGCAGTCGCCAACACTTAAAGCCCACGGCTGAATCGTGGCTAGGTTAAGGGACCGCTCTTCTTCTTGTGAAACTGTATATACAATCTGCAGTCCGTTGGAGTAGCCTGGTCAAAATCCAGCAGACCAATACGAACATGATGAAGGCAGAAGGCAGTCAACTCACTTGAACTGGCAGAAGATGTCTGCATATTCCGGAGATATTCCACACGCCTGGAGCACTGTAACACGGAATGTAAACTGGGAACCAATCTTGAGGTGTTCTGGCAGTTCCTCCTCTTGAATGTCCGTGAACAGATCCTCCTCCACCTTCTCCAATTCCTCTATACTGTTAATTTCTGCCAACAGACCAGCCACTTGGTTAGTTACTCATTCACATCACATTCTACCCAACCAGGCAGAAGTATTAAAGTCATTCATTCACTACAATGCACTTCAAGGGAATAGCAAACTGCTATTCATCAAAACAAGTCAGTGAGTGAGTCAGTGAGTGAGTCAGTGAGTGAGTCAGTGAGTGAGTCAGTGAGTGAGTCAGTGAGTGAGTCAGTGAGTGAGTCAGTGAGTGAGTCAGTGAGTGAGTCAGTGAGTGAGTCAGTGAGTGAGTCAGTGAGTGAGTCAGTGAGACAGTGAGTGAGTGAGTGAGTGAGTGAGTGAGTGAGTGAGGCAGGCAGGCAGGCAGGCAGGCAGGCAGGCAGGCAGGCAGACAGTCAGTCAGTCAGTCAGTCAGGCAGGCAGGCAGGCAGGCAGGCAGGCAGGCAGTCAGTCAGTCAGGCAGGCAGGCAGACAGTCAGTCAGTCAGTCAGTCAGTCAGTCAGGCAGGCAGGCAGGCAGGCAGGCAGGCAGGCAGGCAGTCAGTCAGGCAGGCAGGCAGGCAGGCAGGCAGACAGTCA